>APFE031139323.1:24636-49437 GCA_000404065.3 Pinus taeda | reverse complement strand
AAATTGGAGCTTCCTGCAGCTTCCCAAGTGCACCCAATTTTCCATGTTTCATGTTTAAAGAAGGTTATAGGTGACAAGTTCCAAGCTCAAACAATATTTCTAGAACTTGACGAGGAAGGAAAAATCATATTGGAACCGGAAGCAATCACAGAAACAAGAACTCGACGGCTATGAAATCGATCAATTTCAGAGTATCTCATCAAGTGGAAGAACTTATCTACTGAATATTCCATAAGATTCCATATGGGAGGATGAGAATTTTATACAGAAGAATCCAGAACTACTCAAGCATTAAGGACAACGCTTTTCGAAAGGAGAGGGGGCATGTTAGGCCCCTATAATACTAGTGATTACCCTATTACTATTGTCATTGTATCCCTTATTGTTATTATTGTGCCCCTATTGTCCCCATATTGTTATTAGTATGCCCCATAGAAACCTGCTATTGTTATTTTTATGCCCTTATGTTATTACTATTATGTTGGCTTGATTCTAATATGACCGCTTAGAAGCCTATATATAGAAGGGAGGTTTAGTCATTTGTATCATCCAAGAATTGTTCATTTGTGTAATGTAAAGGAGGTTGCCCCCTCGAAGAAGCTAAATTCTAAGGCGTTGATCTATCTTTTTTATCTTTTGGTGAGCTGGTTTCCTAACACATGGTCTTCTCATTCTTTCACGAGGTATTTTACCCAAAAACTTGGACCAAGTTGGGCCATGCCCAATAGGCCCCCAACACTCACCCGTGATTCGCACGAGTAACTCAACTTTGACACCCTTAATATTTGTTGTGATCCCATTGTATAATGCGTTGTAATGCTGGAGTGTTTCTTCCATCAAATTTTATTCCTATTGTGTCTCCTTTAGTAAAGCTTCTGTAGTAGGATTGTTGGTCTTCTACAGTAGCTTTGATTCCCTTTTCTTCAATTCCTTCAGTTGTTCATCTACTACCTACTAAAGTTCCAACGTTTCCTCGTGCCACGGCTGAGTGTAGAAATTCTAATTGTAGATTAACCTGATAATGCAATATAACTAAAGAAAAACGCTCTAATCTACTTCTACAATCTATTTTGCGGAAGCTTAAAAGATTTGATCAAGATCAAGATGAACACATATAACCAGAAGAAGAATCAATGCACATGAAACACAAAAGAATACTCAGGGGAAATCCTCAGCTAAAAACCCCGCTATCCATATTATCATACAAGGTAGAAATATCTCAAAATTACACAAAGCCTTAGCTCTCACAGCTAACCAACTCTCAGTACAATCCTCCTGGATGCTCACAGGCAAACAAGGCTTCTCACGAACCTTCTCCTCTACCCTCCAAGCCTCATATTTCCTTGCACAGTTTCTCTTGGGTGATCCCATTGTTACCAAGTGTAACATTGATCACTCACACTGATCTCACACCCTATAAAACTGCGCAATCCTCAAGGAACCTTGTTCCTTTTGCATGGATGAGTTTCCTTTATAGGAAAACTCATGCAAATGATAGTAACCTATTCTTGAAATTTATCTCAACTACGTCTTTCTCTAAATAGACATGCATGAGTTAATGATGAGAGAATCTTTAGTTATCTAGAGTACGCTAGTTGGATGCATGCATGCATTAACTGACTGAACTCACAATTAGTTCCTCAAGCGGTTTGGAACTAATATAATTGGACTTAACTCAGTAAACTGAGCTAACTAATTACAACTCAAATACAACTCAATCTTATCTCCTTAATTAAGGAATAATCTCCTTAATTTAAGGAATAATTGTTGCATGACTTCACAAAGACTTCTAGCTTGAATTTCTCCAACTAATTAACTCAAGGTGAATTAATTAATTATTTTTGAAGTGGCTGGTGAGACTAAATACAAATTTTAATTCAAGGACAAATTAAAATTGGAATATTATGGATTCTATTTTTATCATTTCTTGTTGTTATTTTCAACATTGAGTCCTCTCCTTCAAGATTTGTGCTTTCCTTCGAAGATCATCTATCTGCGTCTAGAGGTTCTTTCCTTCAAAAATAATGGCAAGCCTCTACAAGACTAGTAAGGTCTTCACAACTACCAAGATCTCATTGTGTTTCGTCTGCTTGGCCAACAGTTATTCCTCAATCTTCAAGACGTTTGGATCCTCCTACAGCGAGGTCCAAATATGCATCGTGTTTTCGAGAAACTTCCCATAATCTTCCACTGTCTTAGATATTCCTTTCAGCACTATGTTCAGGTCCCTTTGTCTCTGCTCCCAAACTTTTGGTGGCATACTTGGTTGCAACCTTATTCGCAGCTACGATATCTTCACCTCCTAGTCAAATTTTAATTTGTCCATAGCATTCTTCGAGCCCTTGATCGTGAGGGAAAGCTTCATGGTCTTCTCTGCTAGTGCTTGACGTCTGAAACTGTGTTACAAGTCTCAGCAATGGCCTTCTCCAATTATTCCCATTGTTGCCTTGCTTCGTCCCTTTCCTTGTCCACTTGCTTCAACTCCTTTTGCATCGTTGCTTTCTCTAACTCCATGTTTTCTTTCAACAACGACATATGTTGCTCTTGTTATAGCATCTCTGTGGTGATTCCTTGATGAAATTCATGCAACACCTATCGGGGTAGTGCAATGACATTCATCTAGACAATGCGACATGCCATGACTTTCTATTTATCTCCTACCACTTCAAACTTTAGTGCCCTAGTTGGCACATGTAACATCCTCATTCCAAAGCTTGTTTCTAGTCTCTGCTCTTGCTGCCATGGATGGGTTGCCTTCTCTGGTTGCTTCATTTCTTATGGCAATGCCTTTATCTCTACGATGGCTTGGTGTACCTCAGCCAAGATCGCTTTGCAACAATCATCAATCTTGTCCCAAGTCTCTTTGTTAATCTCATTGATTTTATATTCTATCTCTTCGACGTCCCCATCAGTGAGGAAAAGCGGCACTGTGCCCTTGCTCTTATCTTCCTTCTGCTTCTTTCTTGGAGGAATTTTTATGACAAAAGGAAACTCTTCTAATACATCCACATCGTTGCGGTGTTCTTCATGTTTCTACCCTCCTCCTGTTTCTTCTATTTCCTCATCGACATTCTTCTTACCTGTACCTACACCTTCAGAGGTACCTTTTTCTGCTCCCTGTCCTCCAACTGCTCCATCAGAAGGAGTCATCCATTCCTCCGGCCAATCCTGCACTACCGTGAGGAGATCATCTTCTATTACCAGGAATGGAAATGGATTCCATGTCTATGTTGGGTCCTACATGGGTTTCACATGTGTCCTATGAAAGTCTACCTTAAACTCCACTATATGACAATATTGTTTGTACATGATCGGTGACAGTCTGGGATACTGATTCACCACCATATGGAAATCCATCCCCATGAATACAAAGAACATATTGTTCTCTACTGTGTGCATGGGCTCCTTTGTAAACCATAGTGAAGCATACCTTGCTGCTTCACACACATCCACCTCAACAGTTGGAAATTGAGAATCTCTCGGCTCCTTCCATGCAATAAGTACAATAAGAATTAACAACCAAGCATAGTGGAAGGTCTTTCCTTCTTCCTATGCTTCTCTGTAATCCATTAAAAACTCCTTACATAGATAAGAAGCCTATTTTAACTAGACCACTGCACTGCACTGTTATACTAATGACACTACTGTTGCAGGTACTTCGTTGGCCCTGGACTTCCACATGATCTTCCCCGCTAATACATGTGGAACGAAGCACACACCCTAATCCTGGATGGAGTTTATATCATATTCGCGAGATTTATTTACTAACCCAAACTTTTCATTCATCATCTAGGCCATCTCTTTGTCTTTGTCTTTACCCACAAATTCATCCACGAGGTCCTCTCCTTGAATATGGAAGCATTGTTACTTTTTTTATGAGCATCTCATCAAGATCCTATTCCCTAACCAAATGTAATCATCATGTACTAGTGCAAGGAGTTGTCGCACACATATTGTACTAAGTGGGCTTCGACCAAAGTGTGGCACATTCAGCATGTTCAAAAGTCCTGCTCTCTGCACTCCCACAACAGATTATTGCGGCTCCAATCTTGTAACTCCTCTCTCTAGGTAGCGAACTTTCTTTAGTATATACTAGGCTCAAATTATGGGTATTTTATTCTATCGTTGAAATCCCAATCTTACATTTTGAGTTGGGAAATATTCCCCAACACTTCTCCTTCAAAAGGCACCTCTTCTGGCAACAACGACGTATAAGTAGAAAATTTCCCTTCTTTTGTCTCCTTAACCAGATTTTCCCTTGGTTTTATCGGTGCCATGTACGTTGGGAGCATAGAGGTATTCTCCACATCCTCTGTCTGCTTCCTAGGAAACTCAGCTTCTTCCTCAAGGTCCCTCCTGTTACATCGGTCTCTTTCCTTTATGCATGGTATTTTTCCCTTTTCCTTCGCGTTCTTTGACCACACCTCCTTTTGCAAATACCTCAGCGAATATCTTCTCCTTCATCTTCTATGGATGTGACTGTGGCTCTACTTGCAACACATTACTTGGCGACCTTAAGCATGTCAAGGACATAGGTACATTTTATCTTGCGGTCTTTCTTGCTTGTGACTCCATGATACTAGCTAACCCTTTCTTCTTAAATATTCTGACCAACCCTTCCCAGCTCCTCTCAAACATGTAATAGATCTTCTTCACATAGGCACAATTTCTTATCTCTCTTAGGCAACAAAGTGTCAAATGTAACATGGGATGCGTTTTTCATAACAATTTTGAATTCCCAGACTCATGATTGGCTCTAGGTTTGGTTCATTAATGTATGTATGGGCTAGACACATCTAGTTGTGCTTCATAAATGCTTTTCTCTCGCACCCTTCAATGGTAATTTCTTTTTAACGGTGCCCTTTTTCCTTCCAATGGTCATATTTCTAGCTAACTTCGTCTAAGTTACCTTTTGGCGTAGTCACCTCTTATTTTTCACAGCTCCTATGAACTTCGTCATAGTCCTCAATATCACACAACAATCTTCCTTCGGTGAAGTCAGTTCCTGCATAATAGTTTATAGTCTCGTGCCCACTTTCAACTATAGGTGGAACAAAGACTTCCGTCCCTTCATTCTTTAGTGTGGTGGCCCAGGGACATAATCGTCCCTGTATGTTTTTAGTCTACTACTATTCACTTGTCCTACAATCATCTGACCATTTAACTTCACGAGCTGAACAACACCACCATCTGTAATGTTCATGATGATATATGGCCCCAACCAATGCATTTTAAATTTTCCATTGAACTTTATGAACTTACTATCATATAATAATACAAGATCCCTATCATGCGGAAAGAGTTATTTTTGCGGACAAACCTAACCTCCCTAGGAGTCTAAGACTCTCTAGTGACAAACAAACCAAACAAGAGCAATCCTTCTCTAAACACACATTATTCTATGAGAGATCAAGTGTTTTCCGATCTTACCTTAGGTCCAACGCTTGTTTTAGCAGTCCAGCCTTGCTGATCCAGATGAGCTCCTCCTTCACTTTAAGACCTGCATACACTAACAAAGCAAACGATTACATAACACCTGAATAATTCATAAAACAAGGCATATTCATCACATAGACCAAGGAGTACATGAAATAATTCATTAACAACAAATCATTGAGAAGAATGGACTTATTTGTATTAAGAAAACAAAAAAGGAACCATTACAACCTGAGCCTTGGTGTTGTGCAAGCTCCTCCCAGGGTCCAACAAGAGATTTCCTCTACTTTGACAAGCTCACCCACTCCAATATGGCAACAAGGAAGGATAGTGATCTCTCCTCACAAGTCAACAATGGAAGTCCTAATTCCAGCAGCATTTACCCTTTAGAATGTTCAGCTTTCAACCTCCCCTCCTTTGGGCCAAGGCCTGTATTTATAGTATTCTAGAGGAAGTTATTCAGTTCCAACATCAATGGGATACTCCCTCTTTTGGATGGGGTAGCTCCTCTCTTGATGGGATAAGTTCCTCTATCATAGGAGTGCATGAACCATCTGGAGGCGCTCAATACACGTCAAACACTCTTCTAGAAGGCTCTAGAAGTGACCACAACTAACTTTTTAAAGATGAAACTCGCGCCTTTTGACCTTTACAGGGGTACACACCCAACCTTTAGCTTACAGAGCGTACAAGTACGCAGGTACAGTGTGTTTGGAGTGCGTACATGTAGGAAAGGTAGAGAGAACCTGCGTACCTAGAGATAAACATGTTTTTAAGTGACTTTCTCTCTTTTTGAAGTTTGACATGAAGAGCAGATGTATGAGGCTTTGACAAGGAGGACAATATGACTATTGATGGAGCCATATTAACTGCAGATAGCCATGGTGACAAATTTCAGTGTAACAATCCCCTTCGTGAAATATCTTCTTCTTGATGTGCTTGTCATTCTAGGATTTCTCGCTTTCTTTTTGCACCTGTTGATTGAATCCTGCTATGAATCTGTCTTCTTCTAAAGCTAGTATCTATGACATTCTCTCATTCATCATGTCGAGGTCTGCCATATCTGTAATAGCTACAATTCTCAAACTTGGAACAATGTATTCCATTGGCATAAATCCTTCTTCTGCATATACCAACATGAAAGGTGTTTTCCTAGTAAATTTATTGCATGTCGTTCTATATGCTCACATGATCCAGGTGGCTCCAGAGACACATAGGACAAAGAGGGCTTGTGAATGCTTGAAAATCAAAGTGCTCAGAATGACTTCGACCTAGGACCAGAGTGCAGATCTCGTCGTCCTGATTGTGGAGGTATGAACAGTTCGTCAATCCGACCTTGTATGAGGGAGAATGAGCCAGTCAAAGTTTTGGTCAAAGTTGGGCTGTGGGCCAAGTTTAAGTGTCTTACAATTTGACCAACCCCGAGGCATGAAATGTTAGCTCTCGAAATCGGTCGAAATTGTGGCCTCATTAATTTGTCCAATATCCCTTATGTTCTAAAGATTTGAAAATCTACCTTTTTAAATCAAAATTATTATATATATATATATATATATATATATATATATATATATATATATATATATATATATATATATATATATATATATATATAGATTGGTGGTAGGCCACCACCCCCCCACCCCAAAACCCACGTTACTATTATAAATGAAAAATAAAAAATTGGGCTGACGAGCCATCACCCCCGCCGGCCCTCTCGCACCCACCAATGAAAAACATTATATATTGTGTATATGGGGTGGGCACGGGCCACCTCTAGTGGACCCGACCCACACCCAATCAACACCCCCGAAAACCTCATAAATGATGATGGAAATACGGTTAAGGGTGCTAGCGGGGTTCAAACCCGCCTGGACCACGTGGCCGGCCCCATAATAGTACACAGCCCTTTAATATGGCAGTATGGGCCCATAAATGAACTCCTGTAAATAATGCAGCCAGAAAGGATGGTACCCAAACTACCACATAACAATGTGCCCATAATTAATGTGTCTTCGGTTGGTGCAGGAAGCATGGGGCAGGCCACCCAATGCAGACTGACCTCTTTTAAAATTCATTTTTTAGTTTAAAAAAAAACACTGTGTAAAAAAAAAGGAGGGGCGGGGTTTGACCACCCGACCCCTCCTCAACTAATACCCAAATTTACCAATGCACCACAATTGCCTCATTGTTAAATCCGCCAAATTTATTTTACATAAACCTCATTTTCACAGTGCACGGGATAGATGGAGGAACCAGGAGCGGGCACGTATTTCGAGACAGGAGGAGGTTGTGCACATAGTTTGAGGTAGCGTTTTGTAGGAGGGGTGAATTTTCACCTTGTCAGATTTTGACAAATTTCATATGGTTTTAGCACTTCTCGAAGCCATGAATGCAATGGAACTGTCCATGTCTCCATCATAGTTATGCATTTTTCGGACATTTTCAGTATGAGGGTGGAACCATGACTACTACAGAAACAAGGAGCGAAACCATGATCCTTGAAATTTTCCCGAGGTAATTTTTCTCCATGTCAGAATATAGTCAAGTTTACAATCATTTTTCATGGTTTTCCATAGGGATCACAATGGCAAGGTCAAATTCACCTTTTGAGTTGCAGATTTCCAGTGCACCTATGGAGTAGAATCTTTGAGGAATCTAGGGGAATCTAAAAGATTCCTTGAGCCCCGGATTCTCAATTTGTCAGAATTCAAAAATTTGACAGTTGATTTTGCACTATTCGATGCCACAAATCTGATGGTGCATTTATATTTTTCATTTGCTCATTCTATTTTTTAGCCACTTTTCTAAGTGGAATGTAGGTGTCAGCATTTATGTGCGAGCAACCATTTCCATGTGATTGATGTTGTGAGATCGATGGCACAAATAGATTCAACAGTTTGACATCCACTTCTTCACATGGCCTTGGTTCTAAGGTATATGTAGTGTGTTCATGTACTTTTTTTGCTATGCATTGTGCTGCACAGATCCCTATTGATGCTTGATGTCGGATCTAGTTTATTACTTTTTTTCATGATTCCTACTTGATGTGATGCAGAATCATCTATGTGATGTACTTGTTGTCATGATTTGTCATGTTATGTTTTGAGATCCCTTTGTTGTATGTTGATGGGATAGTCATGTGTCGCCATGCATGTTTGCATTGAGATCCCTGTTATGCCATGTTAGCAAGATGCTCATCATGCATGAGTTTGTGTAATACAGATAGGAGTCCTTTTTGATTGAGAGTTCTTGTAATGGAAGATCTCTTGGAGCCACTCCTACGTGAGGGAATTTTCCTTGTATGATAGCGAAATAATCTCTATGTACATCATCAGTATTGATAGCACTTAATGCAGGAGCCTACACCATCTTGACACCGGGGCCCGGAGACGTAGTCCCTCCTAGACGAACTCCATTATCAACAGCTTATGTTTTCATGAGTTGATGATTGACATGTTCCTCTTCTTTACAACATGTAGATGTGTTCATTTGTGTTCTTTTAAAAATGCAATTTAACACATCACGAAAGTAAAAGGTCTTGGAAGGGTCCTTTCTCACACCTGGACCTAGATCAAGTGGTATCAGAGTAGTCTTTGCATTGATGTGAATTGCAGCGTGAACAATGGAATGTGCAATGACAGAGGATGAAAAAGCGATGTACGAGACCATGCTCAAAATTTCCAAAAGGGTAGAGATAATGTATGAAACTCTACAGAAAGAGACAGAGGAAAAGGAGCGATTCCAGCTTCAGTTACAAGCCACATAGGAGGCCATGGAAGAATTGAAGCAAAACAAACATAATCTTCAAACAAGGAACGTTGAATTGAATATGCGCCTACATGAAGAGAAAGAGGAGAAATATAGTTTGCTACAATAGCTGCAAGAAAAGGATGAGGCCTTGGAAAATCTGCAGCATGACCCATGTGAGGTAAAATGTCATTCTCTGAATTCATGTATGTTTCCTAATGATGATTTCGTTGTTTTTGAAAATCACACCACAGGGATTGGCTCCAAACTGTTGAAGACAATGGGGTATGAAGGAAAAGGCTTGGGTGTTAATGGCCAAGGCATTGTCAACCCCATCAAAGTGGAGGAATTACCCCAACAGGCAGGACTTGGGTATGTCAGAAAGGAAGATGGGAATGCACCGAGACAACTAGCGAACCAACAACAACAGAGGATGAGAAGCCCTCATTAGTTCTTTCCAAATTGATAGAGGAGGTAAAAGATGTTGATTTTCTTTCAGTTTAGTTGTCACATAGTATGATTTCTATTGGATATTTGGAGATCCCAATTATAGGGAAAAACATGAATCTCCTTACCAGGACGAGGCACGAGGAGGAAGAAAAACTTAGCGTTCATAACCAAGGCCTAAATCAGCCATTGGAGGTTGTGCAAAGACCTCAATTTACAGGCTCGAGATACACCAAAGGGGAATGCTCAAAGGTGTCGTATGATTCCTAGACATTGTCGAAATCCTTAAGGAAAGAAAATATGGGAACACATCCCCATCATCCCATGGCAATTTCCATTGCAGGGAAAGTGCTGAAGCAAGCTCTCATCGCCATACTTACACTAGATATAGCAAGGAAAGGTCTAACCACTCTCGACATTCAAAGGTTAATTTCGATTATGATCATGTTGTTAATGATGAATGAAGAACGTGGCATTGAAAAACATGCACCTTTTGTGGATTACATAGCCATACATTTTCTAAGTGTTGGAAAAGAGTGGCAGCACCCAAAAGGATGAGGCATGAAAGACCCTCTCGACAGCAGGGAAAGAAAGATGTTAAGCAGATCTGGAGGAAGAAAACATATTGCAAACATTGCGATAGAAGTGGCCATCAAAGAGCCACTTGTTGGAGGCTCCATCCAGAGTAGCGCCTTAAAGAAAAAGTGTCGGTGCATGAACCAGGTGAAGCAGTTGTTCGACCATCGAATGCGCCACAAGGAGGCCACCCATTCACATTGATAAGTGAAAAAACGTTTCTAGATATGTTGTCTTGTCATGGTCTTGCTTTTGTAAATCATTTGTTGCATTTTAAAATGTAAAAGTGATGATGTTTTTTCCATCACTTCTTCCGCAACAATGATGTCTGGTCTTATTTTCAATTGCATGATAAACTGTGAAAGTGATGTCATGTTTCCATCACTCGTAAAAAACAAATAGTGTTTGGCCTTATCTTTGTAAATAATGTGTTGCAGTGATGATGCGTTTCCCATCACTTGTTGAAGCAACAATGATATGTTGGCCTTGTTTTCATAGCTGGGGTATTGTGTCCGTCTTGATGTAAACTTGACCACCGAGTATGTATTATAAACTCATGGCAAATGTGGGACATTTGGGTCGTCAGTTGGTCATGCAAGTCAAGCATGTAAATTGCAAAAAATGTACTACAGGTTGTGGAGGTTGCAGATGTCAGCTCATTGCTTAAGGCTACGAAGAACAAAGGTGAAGGAGATGGAAGTGAGGCCTTTCAGGATGCTTGTGATGCAGACAAGGTATAGAAAAGTTGTAGATTGTTTTTCATGCTTTTGGAGGACCAAAAGCTCCTCAATGGGGAGGATTGATCTAGGTGGCTCCAGAGACACACAGGACAAAGAGGGCTTGTGAATGCTCAAAATAAAAGTTCTCAGAATGACTTCGACCCATGACTAGAGTGTAGATCTCACTCTCCTGATCACAGAGGTGCAAATGGTTCGTCAATCCGAGCTCGTATGAGGGAGAACGCGCCAATCAAAGTTTTGGTCAAAGTTGGGTTGTGGGCTAGGTTTAAGTGTCCTACAATTTGACCGACCCCGAGGCATGAAATCTAGTTCCCGAAATTGGTCGAAATTGCAGCCTCGTTAATTTGCCCAATATCCCTTATGTTCTAAAGATTTGAAAATATTCCTTTTTAAATCAAAATTAATTAATTAATTAATTATATATATATATATAATATATTATATAATATATATATATATATAATATATATATATATATATATATATATATATATAATATATTGGTGGCGAGCCACCACCCCCGCCACCCCCAAAACCCACAGTACTATTATAAAAAAAAAAATCAATTTTTTTGGCTGACTGGCCATCGCCCCCGCTGGCCCTCCTGCACACACCAACAAAAAATGTTACATATTGTGTATATGGGGTGGGCACGGGCCACCTCTGATGGACCCAACCCACACCCAATCAACACCCCCGAAAACCTCATAAACAATGATGAAAATATGGTTAAGGGTGTCGGCGGGGGTCGAACTCGTCAGGCCCACATGGATGACCCCTAAGCGGGTGGCCCCATAATAGTATGCAGCCCTTTAATATGGCAGTATGAACCCATAAAATAATTCCCATAAATAATGCAGCTAGAAAGGACAGTACCCAAACTACCACATAACAATGTACCCGTAATTAATGTGTTTTTGGTTGGTGCGGGAGGCATGGGGCAGGCTGCCCAATGCAAACAGGACCCCTTTTAAATTTCATTTTTCATTTAAAAAAAAAAACTATAAGGTGTAAAAAAAAGGAGGGGTGAGGTTTGACCACCCGACCTGTCCTCAACTAATACCCAAATTTACCAATGCACCACATCTGCCTCATTGTTAAATCCGCCGAAGGTATTTTACATAAACCTCATTTGCATAGTGCACAGGACAGATGGAGGAACCTAGAGCAAGCATGGATTTCGAGACATGAGGAGGTTGTGCACACAGTGCGTGGCTGCATTTTGCAGGAGGGGCGAATTTTCACTTTGTCATATTTTGACAAATTTTATATGGTTTTAGCACTTCTCGATGTCACGAACGCAATGGAATTGTCCGTGTCTCCATCATAGTTCTACATTTTTCGGATATTTTCAGTATGAGGGTGGAACCATGACTACTGTAGAGACAGGGAGTGGAACCATGATCCTTGAGATTTTCTCGAGGAGGTAATTTTTGTCCATGTCGTAATATAGTCAAGTTTACAGTTGTTTGTCATGGTTTTCGCAGGGATCACAATGGCGAGGTTATATTCACCTTTTGAGTTGCATATTTCTAGTCCACCTATGGAGCAGAATATTTGAGGAATCTAGGGGGAATCTAAAAGATTCCTTGATCCCCAGATTCTCAATTTCTCATAATTAAAAAATTTGATAGTCGATTTTGCACTATTCGATGACACAAATCTAATGGCATGTTCAGATTTTTCATTTTCTCATTCTATTTTTTAGCCACTTTTCTAAGTGGAATGCAGGTGCCAGCATTTATGTACGAACAACCATTTCCATGTGATTGATGCCGTAAGATCGATGGCACTAACAACTTCAGCAGTTTGACATCCGCTTCTTCAGATGGCCCTTGGTTGTGAGGTATATGCAGTGTGTTCATGTACTTCTTTTACTATGCATTGTGTTGCATAGATCCATGTTGATTTTTGATGTGCGATCTTGTTTATTACTTGTTTTCATTTGTCCTGCTTGATGTGATGCGGAATCGTCTATGTGATGTACTTGTTGTCATGACTTGTCATGTTATGTTTTGAGATCCCTTTGTTGTATTTTGATGGGATACCCATGTGTCTCCATGCATGTTTACATTGAGATCCCTGTTATTCCATGTTGGCGAAATGCTCGTCATGCATGAGTTTGTGTCATACTGATAGGAGTCCTTTTTGATTGAGAGTTCCTGTAACGGAACATCTCTTGGAGCCGCTCCTGCATGAGGGAATTTTCCTTGTATGATAGCGACATCATCTCTATGTACATCATCACTATTAACAACACTTAATGCAGCGTCCTACACCATCTTTACACCGGGGCCCGGAGATGTAGTCCCTCCTGAATGAACTCTATTATCAACGACTTATGTTTTCATGTGTTGATGATTAACATGTTCTTCTTCTTTACAACATGCAGATGTATTCATTTATGTTCTTTTAAAAATACAATTTAACACATCATGAAAGTAAAAGGTGTTGGAAGGGTCCTTTGTCACACTTAGACCTGGATCACCACACCACCACTGGAATCCTAAAGTCCTAACCATGTTTGCTTACGTTGTACATCTTGGTCAATGCATTCATTAGAATATTATTGAAATCTTCCACTATCCCATATCCTTGAGGATGATAAGGAGTGCTCTTCTGATGGTAAACTTGGAATTCCTCAGTTAGTGCTTCAATTTTCTTATTCAAAAAATGCATCTGTTTGTCGCTCATCAAGATCTTTGGATAGCCCAATCTCGAAAATATATACGCGAGTGAACTTCGCATGCATAAGAACTTCGTGCAAATGATTAATTTACATAAACACATAAACTCTAACACATAACAATATATCTTATAGGTCTTCGCATAATTCATTGAAAAGAATACATAAATAGATACATAATAGTAGACAATTAACATATACAGAGATACGATACTTCATAAAAACTTATTATTTATTAAATAGATCTTCAATTAGATTCACTTATCATACCTGTGTGCCCAACTACAGGTCGTCTACACACTCAGTTGAAGACTCTTCAAGCTCTCCATGCACTCAGTTGTAGAGCCTTCCCCAAAACTACAGATATTTCATTACCTTCTCCACCTTTACAAAGTATTACATATTTGTTTATATAATTGATCTATACAAAAAACATCATGCACATACCATGGATCCATAAACAAGGACTACTGCCTGATACCCGTTACAAAATAAGGGCTTTATCCCATCCCAAAAGCCCTAGAAGTTTGTGCGATGAATATATCTTTGCTAGCTCTGAGCGGTCCTCTCCTTTCGCAGGGTATTTTACCTAAAACTTGGACCAAGTTGGGCCATGCTCAACACTCACCTTCTGGCTAATTTCAATGATAATTGTAGGAGGAAATGGGGAACACTTAGTATTTGTGGAATTGGTAAATTTTCTTTGAATATTAGCTCATCGAGTAGCCTAAAATTATAGGAATATACAATTCTTTGCCTCCCCTCAAAAGATATGTATTTGAGAATGTGATATGGCACTTCATTCCAGGGGGAAGGTAGGATTTCTCTTCTTACTCCATTCTTATCTTCTAGAGGCTTCTCTCTCTGAATGAAAAAGGTCTTCCTAGATGTAACACTTACTACTTTATCCTCCTTCCTCCATCAATTTCCTAAGGGTAAGGTAGTCACTATGCTTATGGTTTTCAGGACTTAAAGAGATGGCCAATCCTCTAACAACAATAGTGGCACTATCTTCTCCTTGAAAATGTAGTGCCATGATGAATTATTGAGTTATGTCATCATCATAACCTTTCAACTATTCAAAGAATCCCATCCACTGATGTCTTAGAAAAATTTCTACTACATGAGGATGTTGATGAATTTTCTTTGTGTCTATGGGATCTCTTCTATTGAATCCTCCCCCCACTTCTTCTACTACTCCTTCCTAGGGTCACTTAGGTTTAAATTTCAATGTTTCCTCAAGGTAGTCTTGGTTGTAGAGATAGTACCACAACTTACATTTTATTAGGGGGGAGAAGGATGCTAAAATTTATATCAAAACAAACACTTTTTCTGTCCCTATATTACCTTTACAAACTATGATTTCCAAAGGGAGCTACTGCTGAATTTCCTATTACAGGGCATTAAATTCTAGCAGAATTCTCCATGCAAATGTATGGAAATTGAAGAGGGAGAAAGCCACTTCTCATTTTCAAGATAGCTTTGTCATGTGCATGAGGGTTTGAGGACAACCTTGGGTCATTTTGGCTCCCTTTCTCCCATCAATGCTCTCTTGTAGCTTCTTATTAGGTCTCTTGTAGCAGTTCATATCCTCCTGTATCTCCTCTTATATCTTCTCATATAGCACCTTCAAACATAGTTTGAAGCAACTCGATGGCACCGTTGGAGGTCACTGATAGCACTAGCTCATCCTTCTCTAACTGCTTTTTCTAGAAATGAGCGATAATGAAAATGGAGTCGAGCCTTGTACTTAATATTCCCATTTTAGGTAAAGGCTCAGAGCACTTTGGTGACATGGCTCTTACAAGAACTTCCCTTTTTTAACCATTGTCCCCACTCCTTGTAATCATCACCCAGCTCCTCGTGATCATCACCCCACTCCTCATAATATCCACCTAACTTGAGTTGAATTTTCCACATTGCATGTGTGACTAAATGAAATTTAGTTTACTAATTGAGCATGGCAAAGTTTACATGCCACCTCCAACCCACAAAAATTTATTTCTCGACAATTAACACATTTTAGCATTATATGCATAGGAAAGAGGTGAGGGTCATCATACCTGAGCCTACCTGTGGGATCAAATTTCTAGTGATGTCTCCATGCTAGAGTTGGACCTCATAACATGGCTTTCATGAGGGCATTGATCTTCTTTGCTTGTTTATGCAAATGTCTTCAAAACTTGATAATATTTGATGGACAAATTTGTTGTGAATGCAGGTTTATTCCCAGTGTACAATTTGCTGCTGGTGGAGTGGGAGAATTGCTTCCTAAGTAGGGTGTGCCTCTTCTCCACTTTAGAAATTTGTCAATGATGCTCAAGGTAGTTGGACCTTCTTCTATGTGGGTGAAAAAAGTAATTGACAAGGATTTTTGTTGTGATTGTATAGGCTGATACAAGAGGGGTCTCTTCCCTCTAGCAGTCCCCTAATCCCTATTTTGAGACCTTATATTGCATGTAATATTGAGGTAAAGTCATGAAAAGTATGGGGACAAGATTAATATCATGAGGAAGTGTTCTATGTTGTGGAGGAATTGAAAGAAGAGATTTTCTGTGTTTTTTTTAAATATGCATGGCAAAGTGAAAATTGAAGCTAACTTTTGGCTAGATGGAGTGGATGGGTGATGGAATTGATATTGATGGGCCTCTCTCACAATTAACTAAGGAAGGCATGACCTTTTCGTCTCTTTCTTCACTCAAACCTTCCTTATGTACCATTTCGAGGTCCTCCTATAGGATTGCAGGTTCCTCCCATAGCATTTCATGCTCCTCTTATAACATTACAATGAGGAGGAAAATTTTGGTTCTATTACTGATTGGATGATGGAAATAGGTAGGGAGGTAAGTGAAGAAAGTGAAAATGCAATGGGTGGCTGGAAAAATTGAGGAATATACTTTTAGAATCTGTCTTGTAGTGATGGTTCTAGTAATTTCCTGGAGTCCTGCAAAAGAGATGTAAGAAAAAGTAGTGTAAGAACTTGTATTCTTTTTTCTTTTTTCTTTTTTTATTTCTCTTTTTTTGAGACATGCATGCTACCTCTATAGAATTTTTTGACCTGCATGCCCGCCCTAGGCACCTTAGAGGATTTCACCTAGGGATCTTTTCATCTTTTATTTATTTATTTATTTTTTCTTGGGCCACCTCAGAGAGGTATTCAGCCTTGGAGTTGGCCTCAAATGAATCATGGAGGTTTTCATCTAGGCCCTCTTATTTTTTCTCGTTTCGTTTTTAGAAATTTTGTGAACTAAGGGTTGTGAGCCTCCCAATAACATTCAATTCTCAGTTGATTGAACTGAAAATCTCTTCCATAGAAAAAGGTATTTTATATATCTTCAACTTATAACCATTTACAAGTAAGGGAATACTTTCCTAATCAATGGTTCTAATTTGGATAGAATGATTCTCATGACATTTCTCTACTGGATATGAACCCAACCATCTTATCATTAACTTTCCCTTGAGATCCTTGAATATGAAATCATACAAATTGACCCATTATCCTTCTTGAAAATTCTTCTCCCTAATTTCTTTGTCATTCCAAATCTTCCTCTATCAATGTATTATCTCGATGTGCAAGAGAGCTTGTAGCGTGAATTCATCTTAGCCATTAAGTTGGAGAAACCTCTCCTATTGTGCTATGGTGAAGTCTAAGTCTAACTGAGCTACCATCCTTAAGGTGTTGTATTCAAATTCAATAGAAAGCATGGCCTTCTTCCCATAAACTATTTCATATGGAGTGAATCCAGTGGTGGTCTTCTAAGTGGTGTTGTAGGCCCAAGTGGCTTCTACCTGTGTATTTGCCCAATATTTTCTGTTGTTGCTAAAAACCTTGGTTAGAATTCTCTCTAATGCTCTATTTGTGACTAATGAGGCTCATCAATAAGTAAATTATATGGACCTTAGTGCCACTCTCAAGCTAATTAAAATCAACTTTTCTCACATTTATTTACATGTTTTGTTATATTTTTCTTAGTGAGAAGGGTAAATATGAGATGTTATGTCATGTGGCCTAATGTGGATTAATTGCAGGATTTTGAGCCATTTTAGCTAATTTAAGTGCATAAAATCGAATTAGACAGCCAACATGGATTTTAGGAGATTGGATCTACCTCCTTAACTCCTCACTCACTCAAATAATCCTCCACCACATCTCATCAGCTCGGAGTTACAAGAAGCTAAGGCATTGAGGTCATTGGCAGCCAAGCCAGTGATAGTTGAAGACAAGTTGATCTCAAGTTGGGAGCCAAGCCTCACTAAATTTAAGGAAGTTGTCAGTAGCTTCAATTGTATAAATAAGAATCCCTAGAGCCTTATTCGGATTGGAATTTTTTTGGTTATAGCCAAGAGGCATTTTCGAGCTAAGACGTTGTGACTGATAAATCTTATGTATTTTTGATATTTTAATGAAAATGAAAAGCATTCCCTTGATCCATCATTGATTTGACTCAGAGGGCTAAAGCTCTTGGGTTAAGGCCAAACCTGAGTAGAAAAGGTTCCTCTTTCTGTACATGTATGCTTATATTACATTCATAGTGAGCTGTTGAAGTGAGTTTGGTTTTGTTTAATTTGCAAGTATTTGGATGATTACTTAATTTGCTTCCATTTGTGGATAGATAGACCAGTGGTACCATAGTGACAGTAAACACTTCAAAAAAGCTTGTGATAATGGCCTTTACCTCATCTCCCTTATGGGATCATGATTTGAAGGTTCTATTCACACAACCCAAAAACAGATTTATTGTTTGATTACTGCATAACATCGAGTTTCTTGTTGAATAGATCGTTGTCTCTAAATTTCTTAGAAGTATTTGCAATTTTCATTTTGATCTGTTCAGTCTGATATGCTTTAGAAGCACTTTGATTCATAAACTTAGACATTACCTATTAATAACTCCGTTTTTCCTAATTCAACTCATCTTTTCCATGTATAAATGAAATTGTGCATAAATGAAGAAAAGAGTTTATGTTGTTGTAGGAGCTTCTGATCTGCAGGGATACCTCATTTCATTCACCTCAACCAAGTCTTCTCCACCTACGCTGCTAAAGTCCACCAAACCCTAATCCGAATTCTTGTTTTCTAAGCAAAGTGGGCATTTTTCTTGAGCAAATCCAACCATCTTGAAGCATCTTGATTGAGACTTGGGTAGTGTGCACCTTCTCCATGCCTTATTTCCCCATCATACACCTTTACCACACTTAATTATACATTTCCTACCTCCTTATAATCTTTTGACCTATTGCCTGTAGTAAAATAAACATCCTCTAGTAAAACTAGGACATCCTGTAGTAGTACAGGAAACCCTATAGGAGCTTGTTTTAAGCCAAAATTGAGCAGAAATGATAATCTGAGCTTAGGTTAGGCCTCCACTTGGCTTCCATACCCTTGAAACTATTCCAAAACTTTTCCTGCATAATTGTCTCCCCTGCCAAATAACAAATTGGTTAAATTAGCATTTGCGTTCTGTTGTGGCCACCAACAACCCCCTCTTTGTTTGATATTAGCAATAACACCAAGCAAATGGGGACCCTTAATAAAAATTCAAACAAACAATTTTATGAACATTTTTGTATTTGATTCTTTAAAAACTTTATCGCATCAAAAGAATGAAACTTTTTTCTTATGAGCATAGTAAACTACGAAGAAGCGATGCGAAATTCATCGCATCACATTCATTATAAAGTGCTCTTAAATGAAAAACTTAAGAAATCTCCGACGGACGATATGTGATGTCGCATATCGCAACATCACGTAAAGTAGCACATAGTGACTAATTGCTGCGATCTGCGATGATGTGATACTGCGATGCCGCAATGCTATAATGTGATTTGCGATCTGCGATCTGCAATGAACGTGAATTTTCCTCGGCGCAGTATTCAAAGAAAGTTGTCCATTAACCAAAATTAAGCGCGCGCCTTAAAAAAGAAATTAATGATTGTACGCCAAAGTATCCAGGAAGGACAGCTTTTTGTTTTTCGAAGAGTCAGTTCGCTATGAGTGTCATAATTATGCATCCATAAGAGTTTAAATATTTCATGTCAATCTTTATTATCATTACTCTTTTCCTTTACGTAAACTATAAAACAGGAAATAACATGAAGCAATGTGCAGGAAACATCTAAGGAAAAGGGGAAAGCGTCAATGCTCGGAGAACAGAGAAGAAATCCCTTCAGAAACAGACGCCGCATATGATAGGACCACAGATTCTAGAGTATCACTCAACAGATGCTGATGTCGATAGGCCATCTAAAGCTCAGAGTCAAAGGCGCACAAAAGCAGCATGATTACAAGAAACCTTAAAGCTTACACACCAGAAAAGCCTGGAATAAAGAACAGAGACAGTTTTCGATCCAGAGAATTGTTCAGAGAGTAAATTCTTTAACTTGTCCAGTCGTTCGCAAGGCCAGAAACTGAAATAGCAAAAGCAAAATTAGTTTGAGGGAATTTTGAGTTATTACCAAGTATACACGCAGTGAATACACCCAGTCAGAGGAAGATTCTCTAAAATATCTTATAGTTTACTAGAAAGTGGTGCCAGCGCTTGTTATTTCTATTTTTATAGCACAAACGAAAGGGGAAGGCAACCAGCCGACTCTTCCCAGTCGAATGTTGCATGCTTACAGCACTAAGGAGCAAATACACATATAGTTCAGAGTCAGATTCAATTTTTAGAAATAGTTTTGCTTTATCAGAAGGACGATCATTTGAAAACCGTATCCTAAATTTATGTAATCAAGTTAATTATCTAGCAGTATTTAAACCCTTCTCAGGCATTTAGAGAAGGGTACGGAGATTTGTCAAAAACTTGTCCTCAGAACATGCACTTTTGCACCCTTGGAGGTGGTTTTGATGAATGGATGGATCAAGGTTTATTAATGTTTGCATTTGATATCTGCTATTGATGTTCCACTTCTGTACTCTTAGTAGATGTTAGAGCAAGGAGAGATAAATCATTGTTGCTTCAAGCTTATGAGTGGAACCAGACATAAATGGTACTTTTATCTCTTGACCATCTCTACTTATATTCTTGAAGTGATTTACAGTTTTTAGTTGTTTATATGTTATTGCATGAATGTATGAGTTACCATTTGGCACTTTTGTACGGTGGAGTCATTTGTTTGTGTCTGACATATGAATAGCTTATTATGTGATATGCTGTTCACAACTGTTTTTCCTAACTTCTTATGCAAAGTGGTTTATCTTAATTGATTTCTATTCTTATGATAGCTAAATGATCTTTATTACCAGTTATTGTTTGAAATCTCTTTAGATCGCATAATAGAAGATATACATCCCGGGTTAGCGTAGACTAGATATGTTGTTTCTCATTAGATTACAATAGCATAGATTTAGTTTAAGAATCTGAATTAGATTAGCTTTAAAGTACTCTTAAATCAGCATTATTCAACTCTACACACACACACACACCCAGATCGGGAAACTGGTCCCGTTATCCCCAGTCGGACCCGCTATACCAAATGGATAAGGAGCTGCCAACCAAGGTCCGGACTGGGTCGGTATCCCCCTTGTTGTCGACCCGATTTTCGGGGCTTCAACATATTTGGCGCTAGAAGGAGGGCCTGAACTATGAATGGCACCTAAATCAAAATCTAAATACCATTCTAAGAGTAAATCACCCTCATCAACTCCCCCGACTTCCCCAGTACGTTTAAATCCAGAGTCAGAAGTCGATCGAATATTAATCGCTGCTACATACCCTAATATTTCAGACCAATCTACCATTGAACCCCCTAAAGTTCAAACTCTGATTCACAAATTCCAGGGATTTTCTATTTTTACACTGGGGTCTGATAAATCTCAAAGCAGCGTGACTTCGCAGTACAATCCTACTCATCCCCTGACCAGGTTAAAGAGCGAAAAATTTGACATCCAGCAAACTCAATTCCCTCTTCCCACCAGGAAAAGAGCAAGGAAAACATCACTACAATCTGACAGTGAGACTATTTCATCTACATCATCCATCTCAACCCCCTCACCACGAAGTCAACCACCCACATCTTCATTCCAAACCACTCATCCACCTTCCACAGCCCCTCTTCCTCAATCATCTAAGATCATAATATCTTCATCTTCCCATCCTCAAGGATCATCCCCTACACTTGCAATTACTAGCAGCTCAAAAATGGCCCAATCTCCATGGAACAACCCTGGAGCAGTTTTAATGCCTCCACCCCTGAGCCAAATACCGGCCCATCCTGAGAAATGGATACCCAAATTTAATCCAGAAGCAGGCATGCTAGCTGAAGAGAACATTAACAATTTCATGCTTTCTGTCAATCTCAATGGAGTTACCAACAAAGATGTTGTTCGGCTTTTTCCGTATACAATGCAAGGAACAGCCGGGTCATGGTACTTTTCATTACCCTCTGGGTCTATAACAAGTTGGGACATCTTTCAAAATCAATTCCTCACCAAGTTTGGTGATGACAGATCAACGGCAACGTTAATCAGTGACTTATCCAATCTTAAAGCCGAAGCTAGGGAACCCATCAAAGATTTCAATTTACGGTTCAATAAGATCCTCAACAAAATTCCCACTGCTTCCCAACCCAGCGAAGAAGTATGGTGTGAATGGTATATCACAGCCTTACCATCAAACTTAGCAATCTTCGTAGATAGGGTAAATAAAACAACTTTAGTTGAAAACTTGACAGAGGCGATAGTAGTAGAGAAACGCGTTATAGCCTTGGAAAAGAGATCCGTGATAGAAGAACGCAAATCTAAAAAGGTCACCTTCAAGGAAGACCCCAAGAAAAAAAAGACGAAAGATCCTTTCGATTTAGAAGGGTTGCAGAAGGTATTAAAGACCATGTCCAATGAGATGATTGACATAAGAAAACAAGTGGCAGAAACTTCTTCAAGAAAGCCCTACAGAGCTTTTAAAAGAGGCCCTTCAATGGATGCGAAACCACCCAACGCTATCTCAAATGTCGAATCCGAAGAAGAGGATGAAGAAGAGAGTACCACTGAAGGGTAGACCGATGATGAAGAAATTGTGGAACTACAAGGAATGTGGGATTTCATCCTCCCACAAGAAGAATATCAAGAAGCTTTTCCGGTTAGCACACGAAGCAAAAATCAACTTGATCCTCCCCAAACTACCCCTAAGAAGAAGGGCGCAAGCCCTACAACAAAAGAAAAAGTCGCAACGAAGAAAACGACTGCTAAAGCGACTCAATCTAGCCCAGTCCAACCAGATCAAACACCTCCATCAAGAACACTAATAGTGTTGGATGAAATGGACTACAATATTATTGATGACATGAAAAATACTAGGGCTAATATCACTCTTTATGAATTGAGTAAATTGAAACATCAACAGAAGATAATGATGAAAGAATTACACGTCGTGCCTACTACATCTTTGCCTACAGCTGTAGCTTCCCACAACATGGGAAGACCCCCAACCAACACGACCAATAAGATCAATCCAAATGACATCAACTTCATTGGAGGGAGATCAAGGTCTCACACTCCCCCTTTTCTGCTCACTTATGAAATCTTCAATAAAAATGTGCACAATTGTTTGGTAGATTCTAGAGCTTCAACAAATATTTTACCCAGATCAATATGTGCCAAGTTGAATGTTCAACCACAAAAATCCCCAGTGCGCATAGTTCAGCTTGATCGATCTCAAGTCGAAGTGATTGGTGAACTTAATCAAGTCACCATAAGATTGTCGTCTAACCCCAAGGTATGTCAGGTTATCGACATTCTAGTAGCTGATACCCCAGAATTCTACGGCTTAATTCTTAGCAGGGATTGGTCTGAAAAACTCCATGGATACTTCTCAACCGACTGGTCGCACATGTGGTTACCATACAATGGTAAACCAAATGAAATAAAGGTTGAACGAGAGTTGCACCAGAAGTACATAGTAACGGAATTGGAGGGGGAAAATGAAGCAATAGCATATAACAACAGCATCATAGGAAATTACTCGGTAGATTCTTTCCACGGCAATTTCAATGCTCATATACCACCTTACTTAGAAAATTCAGTTTTGTCCCAAGTCGAAAATTTTTCCCAAACTGATAATTCAAAGTGTGTTAATTTTGTAGAAGAACCTATAAATACATCTTTGTTTTGGAAATTATATTTTGATGGCTCTAAATCTAACGAAGGAGCAGGAGCAGGATGCGTTCTGATCAGTCCAGAAGGGAACAAGATAATGCTTACGTGCAGACTTGAATTTGATTGCACAAAAAATATAGCGGAATATGAGGCCTTGGTGCAAGGCCTATGCAAAGAAATCGGGTTGAATGTCAAATATCTTCAAGTCTTCAGAGACTCTGAGATTGTCGTCAAATAGGTACGTAACACCATACATTGCTTATCAAGTCATTTGAAACACTATCAATCTTTAGTACAAGATTTGACTGAGCATTTCATAGCATTCAATATTTCGTCAATCCCAAGACTTCAAAACGCGAGTGCATACCTTTTAGCTAACGTAGCCTTTAGACTCATTCCCTCCGAAGATTTTAGTCCGGATAGATTCTCGATAGAATTAATCTTTAGACCGTCCATCCCCGACAACATAACAAACTGGAGGGTATTCAATGACGATCCTGATATTGTAAATTTCCTCACTTCTGAAGGATCCTATTCCAATCAAATAGTTGACGAAGACCATCACGATCGAAAAATACAACAAAGTAGCACTGATAATGCTATACCTAAGTCGGTGGTTAAGTTGGAAGACTTATACGATTTGAAAAGTCGATTTAAAAGGTCTACTAATTCCAAGCTCTACAGTTCAACTCTGAACTATGAATTAGTAAACCTGGGAACCGATGATAAACCACAAAACGTTAACCTAGGCCATGGCCTAGCCCCTGAAGAAAAACTAGCATATATTCGTCTTTTGAGACAATACAAAAATGTTTTTGCCTGGAATTACGATGAGCTGAAGACATACGACACTTCTATTATCCAACATACTATCCCTATGATTGACAACGAAAATCCTGTCCAACAGAAACTCAGAAAAATCCACCCCAATTTAGAAAACAAAATAAAAACTGAGTTGAATAAGTTATTAAAAGCCAGAATAATTTTCCCCGTCGGACATTCCAAATGGGTCTCCAATATGGTACCCGTTAGAAAGAAAAGCGGAGATATTAGAATCTGCATCGATTTTC
>APFE031139321.1:2289-47396 GCA_000404065.3 Pinus taeda | reverse complement strand
ATATGGGGTGTGATGATTTTTAATATTTTATTAATTAATTTGAATTAAATAGGAGAAGGTGAGGATTTATGTTAATTAATAAAAGGATATGAGGAAATTTAATTAATTGAAGGATTTTAGGGATAAAAACCTATCCTTTAGGGATGTTGAGAAACTTAGGCGTTTGTTGAGGATTTTAAGGGATTGAGCATTTAATTAAATGATTTTTAAAAGTGTGTAAATAGGAATGGGTTTTGAAGAGAAAAGGGGAGGAAAAATTGTGAGGAGTGAGTGTGAGAATGGAGTAAGGGTTCTCCTTGAGAGACTTTGGCAGTTTGTAAAGGGCCATAGATCTGCATATCTGGCCATGAATAGAACTTTTGTAAATGTTTGTTTTTATGTAAATATGAATATGTAGAATTCAGTTCTGTACGAGCATGTTTGTGTTTGATGAATTCGAGATATGGTTCTGCATGGGTGACAGAAATTGATGTTATACAACTTGAATTGGAATGAGGCGCTGATGGTTCTATTTTTCTAATGCGCAGTTGCTGTGTGTTAATTACAGAAATCGATTCCCTTTCTTTTTATGTTATTACCAGGCTTGTCCCCCGGTTGCATATATGTCTCTGTCTACACTTGGAATTCTTGTGTTTTATTAAATCGTTGTGCTTAAGGCTGCGAGGCTTCTCATAGGAAGCGTTCAATGCCATCGATTGCGTGTTAACTTAATTATTTGAGAAGCTAATCAAAAGCTTTTCATGGAAGCCGACTGTTGGTTGAATGGGAGTGAGTTCTCATCGGTGAATCCTTATACGCCGTGTTCGTTGAATTCATATACATATAACCGTGGACTTAAAACGGTTGCTGTCTATATATATTCTCTTGGAAAGGTTGAATGGGCAACGTATTCCCCAGTCATTAGCTTCAAAGCGGATTCCGATTGCTGTTGATTACATGTTTGTTCACTGTATATATATCTATGTGCGTGGAACAACCTATCTGTATGCGTGGAGAGGGTTCCGCATATACATATATACCTCTGTGCATGAATTTTTTGCAGAAGCGCGTGGATGCATATATAGGCGGAGAAATCACAACTGATATCCGGGAGTTAAGATTACACAGGGATTTCGACTTCCAAGAATAGCTTCTACAAAGGAAATCGCTACTGGACGGAGACATAAGAAGATGAGCAAGTTCCGAAATTGGCAGCAGAAATTATATAACCAGTTTCAATTAAAGCGCTGCATAATTAAAGGCCGTTGTCAAGTGTATCTAATTAAGAGATACCGATTTGTATCTGCATCAATTGGAGGTAGCGAAGGTATGTATGTTTAATTTCCAAAGAAGTGTTGTGCATGCGCCCTAATTATTGTTGAAGAAGTGTTGTTACAAACCTTGGTTGTCCAAGTTGGTTATTAATCGGTGGAACTATATTGAAAGGTGGATATATATATGGTAGCATGTTTATGTTCATTATGTTGCGTAAGACCAATTGATCGCTGTCCGTTACAATACATGCATCGAGTATGAGTTTGATGGTAGGCCGCATGTATAATGATAGTGGCTGTTCAGTTGAATCTCCATATATACACCACGATTATGCCTTGAAGCACTGCGCCTTACGCAGTTAAGATATGGGAACGATTACGCCTTGAAGCGCATGTGTTATTACATTATTGGCATTTAAATGCGGGTCAAATTAGAACGCACAGAGATGCCGTGCAGGTGGGAGATGAAGCGAGATCAATAGGATCTTGACGGTGAATTGTAATTGATTATGCGACCTGAAGCATAGAAGTAAGAAAAGGCGAGGTATGGGTTTCAGCTTATATGGTCTTCATTTTTAAATAAAGGAAAAGCCGACTTTTGAACAGAAAAACTGTATGTTGAATAAACCTTGAAGCTTAGCAATAATTCCATGCGCGCTGGTGGAAATTGTACATGTCAATCTCGATTACGTTTAAAGGGCCTATATTGAGTATGACTTTGCCGAGTATTAAGAATTTGATTTGGGGAAAATACTGAGAGATGCTGTATACATGGGTATGATGTGATTCTGGGTTTGGCGGGTTTAGCTCGCTATCAATTTTGGTATCAGAGCCGAAATGCTCTGTTGATAATGTAATGCAGAAAGCGTTGAGTTAATATTGGACAGCGCTGAGCTAATAATGCAGTGCAGGACTGCGTATTGGATAGTGCTGGAAGTGATCAGCGGATCGAAGTCTGAAATGATCAAGTGGAGTTGGGTTTTATTGCTGGGTCAGTCGATTTGAATATCGATTTGTTTTGCATTAATTTCTGATACAAATCTTGAGTGTTGCTGTGGTGATCGATTGTAATTACCAGAAATTTCTAAATTCCATATCTATTTAGATGTGTGTTAAACGTTTGACATTGACTTTGTGTGAAAGTGCCGAACGTAGTACAACAAATGAAATTAAAGGCAGAACGATGGCACAGCAATTGGTAACCATTGCAGATAAATTAACGCAAGTAAACAGAGTTTCGTATTAAAATTGAAGTGAGACCGCTAGTGCACTGAAATGGAAGAGGCGCACGTATACAAATTTGCAAATTTACAGAAGTGATGAGATTCTGAAGGTAGTTGAAGAGTTTGAAGACACAAGTTGATAGCTAGTGGGAAGAACGGTCCATTTAAAAGTATAGGCAAACGAAAAGACAAGATCAGACTGAGATCTTGAAGGTAAGGTGATCTGGGTTTATTTGAATTTGAAGATTGTAGTCTTTGCATTAATGCAGAAGTATTTTTGCAACTCCCAAAAGGAAAATCCATAGAAGACATTTTTAAAATTGCTAACAGAAACTGGTGAAAGCATAGGTGTGGCAGAACCTTGAGGAAATCCAATAGAGATTGGATAAGGAAGACAGTTGTGAACAGGTAGATGAGTTGAAGCCAGGAAGAGCAAACAAAAGTGCTCAAAGGAGGTTCTGGAGATAGAGAACCAATTTCTTGCCAAAAGACCGAGTGAGGAGGGCTTGGTGAGGTAAGTGGCGGCAAGATAGGACTTGCTGCTGAAGAGGCTTTAGTACAACTCATAGTAAAGTGAGTGAGGAACTCATAGAGATGGAAAGGATGATGACTAGTGATAGTCATCACAAAGGTTCTGAAATAAACCACAGCAGAGGACAAAAGGAGAAGGATGCCAAGGAAATTGGCATACAGAGAAAGTTAAGCAAAGAGGAATATGAGAGGGAGAAGGCTGAGATAGCAGTTCAGCTTGAGATGTTAAGGGAGATGTTGCAGAGAAATAAAGAAGACCAGAAGCGTGGTTATGTCATGAGAAGGAAGGTGAGGTGGCAAAGACTACAAGAGAAGTGGAATCATCAGGTAAATTTGCAGTTGATAAAGGAACTAAGGGAACTTGAACAGGTTATGGATGCCAGGCAGAGGATAGAGAAGCTCGAAACAGTTGAGCTACAACAAAAGGAAGATGTTGAAGTTTCTATATGTTACCCAGAGAGAGGACCATTACTTTTTGAAAGTGATGAAGAGCTGGAGGAGTTGAATCATATGAATGATTCGAAGCAGCCCAAAGACTGGATGACTGAAGCATCAAATAAGACCGTAAAGTCTTGTGATTTTGAAACTAACGATTTGTGTGTGATTGCAGGTTTGGAAGAAGAGGAAGAAAATCTACTGAAGGATGTTAAGAAAGATTTAGCGAAAGAAAGACCATGTGAGGAAATGGAAGATCGTGTAAAATTTCCAAAGTCCACTCCAAGTAAAATCATTGAGTTATATAGAGAAATGGACTTTCAAAGGAGGAAATTGGAAGAATAGAGGATGAATGTCCCAGCTAAGAAGGATGAAAAAGCAGTTGTCATAAAAGAAATTGCAGATGATGAGCAAAGGAATGTTGCAGAGGGACAGGAAGTTAGGGAGGCCACAACATTCATATTGACAGCTAGAGCAACATGTGAGGCAAAATTTATAGTAGCAGCAGAAAAGGAGCAATCAAGGGATGGAAACAATTAGTATACAGAGGACATACTGGATAGAGAAATTGAGTTGATAAGGAGGTTAATGATAAAAACATCCCATAGAAAGACAGGTGAAAGAAAGAAAAGGAACGACAACAAGAGAATGACAATGAAGGATTATAAGAGCAGAGAAGGTGGAGCACTACAACACAAAATATGGAAACCTGGAAGACACCAGCAGATGACAACAGCAGTGAAGCAATCGACAAGCACGGAAGGATTACAAAATAAAATTTGGGATCTAGGAGTTTGATGCAGGAGCATCAAGACCTTTTTCTCCATTTGTAAATATGGGGTGTGATACTATTAATTTGTAAATATGGGGTGTGATGATTTTTAGTATTTTATTAATTAATTTGAATTAAATAGGAGAAGGTGAGGATTTATGTTAATTAATAAAAGGATATGAGGAAATTTAATTAATTGAAGGATTTTAGGGATAAAAACCTATCCTTTAGGGATGTTGAGAAACTTAGGGGTTTGTTGAGGATTTTAAGGGATTGATCATTTAATTAAATGATTTTTAGAAGTGTGTAAATAGGAATGGGTTTTGAAGAGAAAAGGGGAGGAAAAATTGTGAGGAGTGAGTGTGAGAAGGGAGAAAGGGTTCTCCATGAGAGCCTTTGGCAGTTTGTAAAGGGCCATAGATTTGCATATTTGGCCATGAATAGAACTTTTGTAAATGTTTGTTTTTATGTAAATATGAATATGTAGAATTCAGTTCTGTACGAGCATGTTTGTGTTTGATGAATTCAAGATATGGTTCTGCATGGGTGACAGAAATTGATGTTATACAACTTGAATTGGAATGAGTCACTGATGGTTCTATTTTTTTAATGCGTAGTTGCTGTGTGTGTTAATTACAGAAATCGATTCCCTTTCTTTTTATGTTATTACCAGGCTTGTCCCCCGGTTGCAAATATGTCTCTGTCTACACTTGGAATTCTTGTGTTTTATTAAATCGCTGTGCTTAAGGCTGTGAGGCTTCTCATAGGAAGCGTTCAATGCCATCGATTGCGTGTTAACTTAATTATTCGAGAAGCTAATCAAAATCTTTTCGTGGATGCCAACTATTGGTTGAATGGGAGCCGATTCTCATCGGTGAATCCTTATACGCCGTGTTCGTTGAATTCATATACATATAACCGTGGACTTAAAACGGTTGTTGTCTATATATATTCTCTTGGAAAGGTTGAATGGGCAATGTATTCCCGAGTCATTAGCTTCAAAGCGGATTCTGATTGCTGTTGATTACATATTTTTTCACTGTATATATATCTGTGTGCGTGGAACAGCCTGTCTGTACGCGTGGAGAGGGTTCCGCATATACATATATATACCTCTGTGCATGAATTGTTTGCAGAAGCGCGTGGATGCATATATAGGCAGAGAAATCACAACTGATATCCGGGAGTTAAGATTACACAGGGATTTTGACTTCCAAGAATAGCTTCTACAAAGGAAATCGCTACTGGACGGAGACATATGAAGATGAGCAAGTTCTGAAATTGGCAGCGGAAATTATATAACCAATTTCAATTAAAGCGCTGCATAATTAAAGGCCGCTGTCAAGTGTATCTAATTAAGAGATACCGATTTGTATCTGCGTCAATTGGAGATAGCGAAGGTATGTATGTTTAATTTCCGAAGAAGTGTTGTGCATGTGCCCTAATTATTGTTGAAGAAGTGTTGTTACAAACCTTGGTTGTCCAAGTTGGTTATTAATTGGTGGAACTATATTGAAAGGTGGATATATATATGGTAGCATGTTTATGTTCATTATGTTGCGTAAGACCAATTGATCGCTGTCCGTTACAATATATGCATCGAGTATGAGTTTGCTGGTAGGCCGCATGTATAATGATAGTGGTTGTTCAGTTGAATCTCCATATATACACCACGATTATGCCTTGAAGCACTGCGCATTACGCAGTTAAGATATGGGAACGATTACGCCTTGAAGCGCATGCGTTATTGCATTATTGGCATTTAAATGCGGGTCAAATTAGAATGCACAGAGATGCCGTGCAGGTGGGAGATGAAGCGAGATCAATAGGATCTTGACGGTGAATTGTAATTGATTATGCGACCTGAAGCACAGAAGTAAGAAAAGGCAAGGTATGGGTTTCAGCTTATATGGTCTTCATTTCAAATAAAGGAAAAGCCGACTTTTGGACAGAAAAACTGTATTTTGAATAAACCTTGAAGCTTAGCAATAATTCCATGTGCGTTGGTGGAAATTTTACATGTCAATCTCGATTACGTTTAAAGGGCCTATATTTAGTATGACTTTGCCGAGTATTAAGAATTTGATTTGGGGAAAATACTGAGATATGTTGTATACATGGGTATGATGTGATTCTGGGTTTGGCGGGTTTAGCTCGCTATCATATTATTGAATATCTGATAAAGTGCTAGAGCTGGTATATTGGTAATTGGGTTGTGATGCAGATCTGGACCTGAATGAAGGAGGAACCTTAGCGCAAAAGAAGGATAAGACCTATTCATGGGTCATAATCTTTAAGCTTGAATGATAGTATCTTTATATGATTTTGATCTGCTAGATGTGACGCTTGCTTGATCTATAATTCTGATAATTTGGGTCAATTAGTGATTGAATATCTGAAAGTGTGAATTATCCTTTATAGATCTGTATGCAGGTTCAGTGAAGAGAAGGCATGTATACACGCAGGTTCAACGAAGTCATAACGCGTATACGCAGGTTGTTTCATATGCAGATGCGCATGCATGCATGTTTCAGGATGATAAAGTAGCGTATATGTTTTTAAACTGTGATCTTTCTGCTTCTGTTCGTTGTTCTGGGTTCTGTTTTGGTGTGTGGTTACTGGTACTCTGTTTTGGGTATAGCTGTCAGAAATATCTACTTGATTCAGATCTAATTGGTGAAAAGTGATTGGTTGATGGAGAAGTTCTTAATGGTTGATTGGTGCTCATGGATCTAGTCTGAAAATTTATGAAACGTGGTCCCTGGAAGAAAGAGAATTTTGTAGCCTTCTGTAGGCTAGCACCTACGTACTAGTATCTTGGCTAGTGCAAGAGCTAAAGGGGGTTGTAGCTCCCTCCAGGAGAAGGCGGAAAATGAAGAGAGTTGAGCTCTTTGCGGTTGCAGCCGCGTACTGGTAAAGGACTGCACCAGTACATTGTAAACAGAAGTTTCTAATTAAAGAAAGATAGAGATGAATTGCAGCAGGTGGTTTTCACCCACATTGGGTTTCCACCTTATATCTTGTGTTCTTGTGTGTGATTGTCTTTATGCTCTGCTTTATCTATCTCTGGTTACTGGTTATTTGATTCTGCATCACAGATTAACAATCATCATCAGAAAGTTAAAGTAAATTAAAAGTTTGCTTTGTATACGCGGTTTTCCTTCTGAATAGTTGTGTATATACGTGGGTTTAATTAACTGAAGTAGCGTATACAATTTGGGTTTAGAAAATGAATAATTGATCTGATAATACTGGTTCACCCCCCCCTCTGTATTATTTCCAACAGACAAACCTCCACACTCTCTACCATCTTCTTCATTTTCTTCTTCACAAGAAATTCACACTCTTCCACTAATACAACCCTTACTCATACCCATCATCATTCTTCAAAAGGAACTGGTAAATCACCATTTTTAAAACTTGAAGTTAAATTTGAGTTGCCCATGTATAATGGTGAAGTGGATGTAGAGAAGCTTCATAATTGGATTCGTGAGTTGGAGGTCTATTGCAGGATTCAAAACCTTCAGGAGGATGACATAAAGATTCAGTTATATTAATTGAGAATGGAGCATACAACACTCATTTTGTGGGAAGCAAGGACTCAAGACAAGATAAAAAAACGTAAGATCTCTATTACTTGGTCCGATTTCTTTGCTGCTATAAAAATAAAATTCTACCCTTTATCTCATATGAAGAAAGCTATCATGAATTGGCAAAATTCCAGACAGTTTAAAGGTCAAAATGTGCAAGACTATACTCAAGGGTTTAGGAGAAGAGCTCTTATGCTAGGATTAGACTTGCAGTCACAAGATACTTTGTTGAAATACATAGGAGGTTTGCATAGCTATATTCGACACACCATTCTTATGTTTAATCGCATGAATATTGATGAGGTTTGTGTTCAAGCTATGCACCTCGAAGCAAGAGTGAAAAATATACAAGAAGAAGGTAAGAAGAAGCTATTCTAGAGTGGTGAAAAATGAAAAAAATCTAAAGGAAAGCAGAAGAAAAATTCTTTTGTTGAGAAAGAAGGGGAGAAACCCATGTGCAAGAATTGTTCCAAAGAGGGCCATGATGAAGTGCATTGTTGGAAGCTTCATCCTAAATTAAGACTGAAGAAAATTAACAGTAAACGAAAACATAAGATAAACGCTCTTATACAAAAAGACATGGGTTCTGATTGAGGTGATGTAACAAATATTGTATCCACATTCACTAAAGGAAAATTCATGGAAAAAACAAGCAAAGAGGAAGCTGTGGTAAGCACCAACATAGAAAATAACTCCAACAATGCTTTAAATGAAGAAAACATAATTAAGTTGTTCCATATCAGAGTTATTTCCAAACACACCAAGATTGATATGGTATTTGACAGTTGATCAGGGGCAAATTTAATTTCTATAGACTTGGTCAAGAAGTTCAATATGGAAATCGTGCCTCATCATAAACCGTATCTATTGGGTTGGATAACCAAGGATGCAAATATTCAAGTAACAACGAAATGAATTTTTAGGTTTTCTATTACTGGAAATTTTGTTGATGACGTCGAATTAGATGTAGTGTTGCTAGATATTTATAGAATTGTGTTGGGAAGCCCATATCAGTATGACCAGAAATCCGTTTTCCATGGATTTGAGAAAAAATATCATTTTTTCAAAGATGGAGTGGAGTATATTATGAGATTCCATCGTATAAATCTTAATTTGTCTTTAGCAAGCTCAGGGAAAATGAATCGACTGGTCAATTCCAGCAATAATCTTGTGCTCCTTATAATCAAGTAGAAGAATGACACATAGCATGAATCCTTTGTTGGATGTGATGTCAAGCTAAAATCTGAATTAGTTGATGTGGTCAATAAATATGAAGATATGTTTCAAGAACCAAAGGGATTACCACCAAAAAATGAAATTCAACACAAAATTAAGCTACAACAAGATTGTCCACTCCCAAATATCGGTATGTATCAAATGTCAATTCTAGAAAGTTTAGAAATTAATAAATATGTTGAGGAATTGTTAGATAAAGGTGTAATTTGTCCCTCTACCTTGCCATGTGGTTCACAAATTATTTTTTTACCCAAGAAAGATGGAATTTGGTGCATGTGTGTAGATTATTGAGCTTTGAATAAAATTACCATAAAGAATTGATACCCACTGCCCATAATAGATGATTTGATAGATTAGTTGAAGAATGCAAAATATTTCACTAAATTAAACTTGAGAAGTGGATATCATCAAGTTAGAATGGATGCGGAGGATATTTGAAAGACTGCTTTTAAAACCAAACAGGGATTGTTTGAGTGGCTAGTTATGCCTTTCGGTCTTTGAAATGCTCCAACTACATTCATGAGAGTTATGAATGATATTTTAAGATCCCTTCTTCATGAGTTTGTAATTTTCTATTTAGATGGTATTTTGATATTCAGAAAATCATGAGAAGGGCATGTCAAGCATGTGAGGAAAGTGTTGCATGTCTTAAAAAAATAATAGTTATTTCTGAAGATGTATAAATGTGAATTCGGGAAAACTTCCTTAGTGTATTTGGGCCACATAGTTGGAGGAGGTGAGCTAAAGATTAATCCCTCTAAAGTTTCAGTCATCGTGAATTGGCCAATACCCAAATCAATCACAGAAGTAAGGAGTTTTCTCGGAGCAACACAGTACTAGAGGAAGTTCATTTCCAATTTCTCTTCTATAGCATCTCCACTACATGCTTTGACCAGCATGAATTTTGTCTTCCAGTGGGGAGGCAAACATCAAAAAATATTCGATTCTTTAAAACAAAAGATCATTTCAGCCCCAGTTTTAGCATTATCGGATTTGAAACAACGCTTTGAAATACAAAGAGATGCAAGTGACTACACCATCAGTGAAGTTCTTTTACATCATAGTAAGCACATTTCCTTTCATTTTGATATTTTTAATGGTGTTGTTATCAACTATCCTACATATGATAAAGAGTTTTACGCATTGGTGCAAAGTGTGAAGAAATGGAAATTTAATGGGAAAAGAAACTATTATTCACATTGATCATCAAACTTCGCAATATTTGTAATCTCAAATAAAATTGCAGCAATCAAGGCAATTTCATTGGATGGGATTCTTACATCAATTCCACTTGGTAATCTGGGACAAGAAAGGTATTTATAATAGAGTTGTTGATATGCTTTCTAGACTGATTGTTAATGTATCCATTTTACTCAAGAATCATTAAGTTTTTCCTGAAAATTATGTTGAACAATACAAACATGATGCTAACTTTCAAGAAGTATATTCAAACTTGAGTCAAGGCCACCAAGTTGATGAATTAGACTACCATGTACATGATAATCTGTTGTATCATTTGGGAAAATTTTGTGTTCCACAAGGTGAGAGAGTAAATGTCACAAGGGAAGTTCACACTTCTCTTATTTCTGGACAGTTCGGTGTAAGTAATACAGTGGAAAATCTTCAAAGGTATTTTTATTAGCCTCGTATGCTTGAACATGTGTCATGTTTTATCAGAGGTTGTTCATTGTGTGCAGTCACTAAACCTAGTAATAGGAAACTAGGATTGTATACACCACATCCAGTGCCTTCATGTCCATGGGAGAGTGTTTCTATGGATTTTGTAGGAGGTCTTCCTTTATCAAGTAAAGGTCATGATTATTTGTATGTAGTTGTGGATAGGTTCATCAAGATGTGCATATTAATTCCTTGTAAAAGACAAATTATAGTTGAACAAAAACCTCAACTTTTCTTTCAAAATGTATGGGTTCATTTTGGATTACCTACTTCTATTGTAAGTGATCGTGATTCCTGATATGTTGGAAATTTTTGGTCAAATTTATGGAACTTAACGAACACCAAGTTGAAGAAAAGTACATCCTTCCATCTGCAAACAAATGGTCAAAATGAAGTGGTTAACAAGACATTTATTCATTTTCTAAGAGGATATTGTAGCAAACATCCTAAGTTGTCGGCTGAAAAGTTGCATTATATTCAGCATGCTTACAATCGAGCAAAACACTCTTCTACTCTAACTTCATATTTTGAGGCATGTATTAGTTATTTTCCTAAATTGCCGTTAGATTACATATTTGAGAAATATGTAGCTGTAGATGGAAATAGCGACATAGACAAAGCAAATAAATTCATTGAGCAAATTCAGTTAATTAACCAAACAGTTCAAGAACAACTAGAAAAGAGTCAAGGAAATTATAAGGCAAGGCATGATAAGCACCGTGTGGGTCATCAGTTTCAAGTAGGTGATGAGGTTTGGCTTTACATTAGCAAGGACAGGCTTCAAGGTGAAGGTAAAAAGTTGAAACCAATCCATTATAGTCCATTTAAAATTCAAGAAAAGATTGGTAATAATGCTTTCAAGCTTGATTTTCCTTCATATATGCAAATTTATTCTATTGTTAATGTTGAAAATTTGAGATTGTATGAGCCTCCTTTGATTGAAGATCAAGGAGAAATTGTATAGATTCCATCAATTGAAGATTCTCTAGAATTTCTTGATGAACTTCAGCAAGACACCATACTTGAGAGAAGAACGAGGTCATCAAAGAGGAGAAATGTGTATTATCTTCGAGTGGATCTCAAAGGTACAAATCCATCAAAGGGAAAATTGATTGAAGAGGGGAAGGTGAGGGAACAATACCCTCATCTATTCAATAACTAAATATAATCTTTTGGGGTCCAAAATCTTCCAGTAAGGAGGAGTGATCAGGTGCTCAAGTTTATGCTAAAAAATAAAAGTCCATAGAATGGAATAGAAAATGTATGGTTAGATATATCTCAATGATCTGAATCCAACACAACTTGTTTCATTGAAAATGGAGTTTAGATAGATCTCGACAATCTGAATCCAACGCAACTTGTTTCATTGAAAACAGATTTTGGATTCTCCCATAAATGAGTTCTTATTAGTTTTCTAAATAGACAAAAGAAGTGCATAGTCAACAAGTTCAAGTCTCTTTAGCTAATCGGGAGGCACCAAGTGTCACTCTGTCGCTAGTCCCACAAATTAGCCCATAACATCACATCGACATAAGTTTTTTGTTAAAAATCGACCCCCTATCCAACCGAGGTGCGATATGCGATATCGCATGAATCGCATTACAAAATCGCACCGCAATAGGAAATCCTATTCAAATCACCCTACTTGTGCTGATAGTGAAACACTGATGGAACCAGATTCGAAAAGAGAATAAGTTGCAATTTGTGGAATCTTCAGGTTAGTCAATTCACCGTAGTTCACACTTTGCAATGGAAAATGACAAGTTGTTAAGGAAACCTCCAGTCCCGTGCCGATTGCAACAAGCCAATATATACTGAACGCGAAAGTGTTATGAATTGTGGTGCATAAATCGTTAAGTCCGCCAATGTAGATCGATGATTGCAGTTTTTGAAAGGAGTTGTTATGTTCATCTCTCCACCGATGCCAATTGTGATTATGGTTTTTGAACTCATGGGAAGTATGGCTCTGGTGGCTGAAATGTGGAAAATTTGGCGGATTTCAAGCCAAATTCGATGGTTAGTGGCCAAAAAAGGGGAATTTGTTAAGAAAATTGTGGGAGAACTGGGAGAGATTATAACTTCTTCAGGTCATATGCAAATTAGGTAAAAAAAGAGTCAATTCTAGTAGTTTTGGCTATTCTGAACTCATTGAGACAGGTTTTAGAGGAATTTTGAGCATTGTAAACACACTTTTGTTGTAATTTTGAGCATAATAAAGAGGCCCAAGCATTGGAAGCTAGACCAAGGAGACGTAGCCTAGTAGGGGTGAAATCCTCATCAAATATTTGTGTTGTGATGTATTTTGATGTTCTTTGTTGTTGTTCAACATATGTTTTATATTAAATGGTTTATAAGATTTACATAACAAAGTCCCGTCGGAATCAGTTAATTTAGCAAAAATGGTGAATCCTTAAGCACTTGATAAGAAAATGATAAACATCTTGGGTTTTATTCTGAATGGAGAATTAGCACAACATTACTAATCTGCTCCTTTTAAAATCAAGACATAATAAAAATATTTTGAAATTTGGACACGCAATTAGAATTGATGAATGTGTTTTAAAGGAAACAAATTATACCAAATTGTTTCATGCTAACCTAGTTAAATAAATTAACTGACCAATAAACATGTATATATCAATTCAGAATCAGAATCAAAATTCCTGCAATTTGATATCGATATTGATGTGATCTTGCAGATGTCCCAAAGAGCATGGTGTGATGATAAATGGCATTTTGATAGCTAACCAGAGCCAGAGTCAAAATCAGCTTTCATGCAACTATACATTTTCTCTGCTACCACATTGTAGGGCTCCTCGTGATGAGGGTGTGAGAGTCATAGGTGTTACATTCTCTATTGACAGTAAGATCCAAAGCTTGGATTTTGATGGGGATGTTATGGAATGATGCCTAAATTGGGATCTGCTACAACCTTAACTTGTTATGGTGGATGCAAAAACACAAGCCAGTTATTGGTCTTCCTTTTCATCTATGTGAATGGATTTCTTTGGTTAATAAGGGAATCTAATGAAACACAGAGCACTTTAATGCAAATCCATGAATTTAAAATTCCGACCAATCTAATAGCTACTGTCAAGGATTGTTTCTACTGCACTAGACTATCATGGTAACAGTTGTGGTGACATCATTTGTATTATTTTTCTTTGGTATTGGAATTCTCATTTAAATTCCCCTTGTGTCCCATTTGTAGGACTAATGCTTAGCAGGATGGTGGCGAAAGAGGGACAATGGTGATGGAGAATGTGTTAAAGTTGGCCCAAGTTGGGGGATGTCAGATGGGGAGTGGGACTAGAGATATTGATATTGGGGTTGCTCTGCAAGGAGAGTTAAAAAGAGAGAGGAGGTATGGTTTTCATTATTTTGAGATGTATAATTTGGTGTCCAATCCACCTTCATCATCAAGATCTTTTCCTACTAATGAACATGTGTGGAATTTGATGCCAGCTGGATCATTTCCATCATTGTTGTAGTTCAACTATTACAGTACAAATCCAATGATGATGATGGCGGTGTTGGTGTGATGGTTATTGATGTTCTGAACATTAATGAGAGCCAGAGCCATGATACCCACAATGAGAATCAAAATTAATGCAATTTGATAGCAACTCCAGTACCATCTTGTAGAGCCAATGATAATGATGGTATGAGTGGATTTAGTGTTTTTAGCCCAAGCCAAAGACATAATCAGAATTAGAATTCATGCAATTTGATGTCGATACTAACGCCATCTTGTAGAGATCCCAACGATGATGGTGCGATGATTAATGGAATTTTGATAGCTAGCCAGAGCTAGAGTCAAAATCATATTATGTGTGACTATACATTTTCTCTCCTACCGTATTGCAGACCTCCTCATCATGAGCTTATGAGAGTCATAGGTGTTACATTCCATGTTGAGAATAAGATCTAGAGCCTGGCTTGGGATGGGATGATATGACGTGATGCCTAAATTTGGTTTTGTTATAACCTTAATTTGTTATGGTGAATGCAAAAACACAAGCCAATTATCAGTCTTCATTTTCATCTAGGTGACTGGATTTCTTTGGTTAATAAGGGCATCTATGGAAATAGAGAGCAATTCAATGAAAACCCATGATTTCAAAGTTCCAACCAATCTAATAGCTAGCCCCAAGGATTTTATGCTATTGCACTAGACTGTGAGATGGTCAGTAGTGGTCAGGATGGAACCGTTCACCTTTGTGTGTGAGGTTTCTTGGTTGATGAAGATGAAAAGTTGGTCCTCCACACTTATGTTATGCGACAAATTCCAGTTACAAATCACAGATCATATTTTTTATTTACAGCTTCTTTATTTGATTCTGACATGGAACTTGTTAAACTTATCTCATTTGAATTAGGTTAGATTGCATTACATGACCAAAGCACCTAATTGGTTATGTTATTTGCAGGTATGATGTCAATGGCATACAACCTGAGAATCTAACAGATGCAATGCCACTTAAGAAAGTGCAAGATAAAATTAAGTAGGTCTTATACAATGGAGAAACAATTTGGCATGCTGGTTTAAAAGGAGGAAGAGCAAAGGTCCTTGTAGGACTACGCATCATCAATAACATTACGATCTCTATATTCCTCTTCATATTTCATATAACTCTAACTTGCTTTTATATGTGTTTTCCTCACCTTGTCTGAGTTTCCAAATTCTATATCTAATATAGGAGAATCCCAAGAAGTTCTCACTAGAGATGAAGCTCTTTTTGGTAGATTTAGGGAATTTACAAGTTGCATGGAATGGTCCCTCATGAATTCCTTATTGTAATTGTGATAAATTATAAGCTATCTCGATAGAATTTTTCCCTGGAGATGCAGAAGGGAAGAGCCTGGTTTGGTGTTCTGGTCTGGACTTACATTTACAAGGATTACGATCCAAACAATCCATCTTCCTGCTCTTCAATGAAATATAGTTATATTTCATCAATCGATTTAAAGTTAGAAAAATTGGAATCCTTCATAGGCAGTACATTTAACATGTCTATGGAAAACATAAGGCAATTTTCCCGGAGAGCAGGAGCATACAACCGATTTGAAGGATACTTATAAATTGATGACTTGTTGAAGGTAGATGAAGGTCTATTTGGGAGTGGATAACAAATATGAAGTCCAAGATTTGCACTTCTAGAGCCAATCAAAGGACTATAATAAGGATATCTTGTGGGAGAAAACTCTGCACTCTTTGTGGAAAACCTCCAATTGTTGTTATCAGCAAAATCAGAGATTCCCCACTTGTAATTCTCGGAGAAGTTCGAATCACAACTTCCTAGAGAATGCATAGATTGAAATTCTTGAGAAGGATAAGTCTTTTTAAAAAGTTCAAAAAAATTCTCTTCATCTTCTTCCTAGATCAATTCAAGACCATAATTTGTTTTGTATCTAGTATGGTTTGGATTGGAGAGAAGAGAAGTTTGCATATTTCATTAAAAGAGAATCAAGGAAAGACATGCTTTTGTTTTATGTTGTTTGTATGCATAAACATTCTATATGATTGAAAATTTTCCTACTCGGTTTTCAATTTCATTTTGCATCAGTGTTGTACAACCCATGCCTTCACCTCTTAGTTGGGGTTTAAGGTTGTTTACGAAAGTAAAGATTATGCAGGATTTCAATTCATTCTTCCAAAGTAATATTTTGTTTGTATTTATTTTTTATACTTCAATGCCATCTAGAGTTCCTTTCCTTGTTTAGCCACTTGAGTGGGAGAGATTGTTTATATTGTCTTCATGTAGTTGAGTGTCCAAACATATTGTTAATAAATTTTTAAGTATCCATCTCTAGTGCTCTCTACTATTTGTATTTTTTTTCTTTAGTCACTGGCCATCTAGAATGCCTTTCCTTGTGTAAAACTCTTGAGTGAAGGATAATCTTGTCTCTATGTGGTACAAATATTTAAATACATTGACAATACTAATTTGTTGGGTTGCTAGTTTTTCTCTGCTCCACATATGCTAGTTGATATGTCCATGTAAATTGAATTTTTGAGGTTTCCTAGGCTCAAAAAATTCACTAATTTGTTCGCGGCCTTCATTTTGCATGGTTTGAATGAATTGTTTGGGTCAAAGATTGTGGTAATGATTATAATGTATTATTGTTGCAACATGTGTGGAATTTGATCTTTGACCTTTATGATACGCACAAATCCCCTAAGGTATCTATCCCCTGTATGTGGACAAGCGAGTTTATCATCCTTTTTCCTTTCCTTCTTGTAATGTGAATCTACAACATATAGGAGATCGTTTATAGTATTTATGGTTGCTAACTAGAGTTTTTCCTTTTTTAAGATTAAAATATTCAATTATGTTTACAATTCTTGTTAGATACAGGATGAAGGTCAATGCTCTACTCCCGAATTTTAAGGGAGACCCATGAGATTAAGCTTTTCTATATAACTATACATGAATTGAATTGGATGCAGGCCCAATTGGGACTGAATTTTGTTCTTTTAGGCCAAGTTAACTATTCTAAGATTAAAAGATTCAATTACATCTACAATTATGGTTAGATATAGGATGAAGGTCATTAGTCTACTCCCCAATTTTAAGGGAGACCTGCAAACTCAAGATTTTCTATATAACTATACATGAATTGAATTGGATGCCGGCCCAATTGGGACTGAAATTTGTTCTTTTAGGCTAGGTTGACTAAATGTTGATGAAATTTATTCTTTTAGGTCAATTTGATGAAATGTTGATATTATATAACTAGATTATACAATAGAATAACTCGGTTATCATTTATAATGATTGTGAATGTTTGTCTTAACTATGTTTTTTGGGTCTAAGTTTTTAGGTTTTTTTTGTTTGATTTTATGGGAATTTGCTTCGAGAAACACTCCACGCGGTAGGGAGTGTGTTGTATTACATGCACTATTTTAGCTTACAGGTAAGTGGTTGTGGTGCATAATATGAGTTGTCTTTGGCTTATGTGCTAGATCGTAGGAGTATCTGTTTTTCCAAAATCGTAGTCTTTTGTGGCTCTAATAGTGAAAGTTAGGGCTTCATTGTGTCTTAAAAAAACATCAACATGAGAGAACCATCACATTCAATCAAGGATTAATACGTACATTCACCAACCATCCATTTCCAAATTACTAGGCTATCCCAGTCCCTAGAAGGGTATAAAACAAAACTAAAGTTTCAAGTACAATGTTGAAATTGCTAAGCATTCCCTGATTGCAACTCAAATCAATAGCATAGCTAAAAAGGAGTTCACTTTACTTTTAACACCATGTTATTTTTGTCACTCAAATTTTAACATATCTATGTCACTCAAATTGACAAATTGTAACATATCACCCTTGTCTCCATCTATGCTCTTTCTCCATATGCTATTGCCTTAGGGCATTGCTTTGCAACATCTAGTGCAATTGCTAGTTATAACACAAAAGAAATAGTGAATGTGATAAAAATATTAAAGATATTGTAACCGTATTTTTCTTTTATATAAAACATTTTTAAAAAATCAATAATCAATAATAGTTTAATTATTTATTCTTATTCTTAAATGTTATTTTGAATTGATGTTTATTTGTATTAGTCGCATAATTGAGCTGAGAGACTCATTCAACATTCTACAACAGAGTATGATGTGTAAGCCTGTCCATTAGTCATCAAAGTTGAAATTTTACTCATATTAACCAAAATAAAAATTTTAAAAAATCTAAAATTTAAGAAATTAAATAATGTACAAAATTTTAAATAATATACTCATAGAAAATTAACATGAAAAAATACTCTCAACTAATGTAGATCCATCTTAAAATTAAAATAAATCTATATACTAGTTTGTATAAATACACTAATATATAAAAATTTAAAAAATATTTATCTAATTCCATATCTGTAGCTTGATTTCTTGGCTTCTCATGCTTCGTATCAGAAGGCTTAAATGTCTGCATCACACTATCCCCTCATGGATTTAGTGGTGTTTTTTTTCCAAAATTCCTCCAAGAATCCCATGTGATTGAACCTTTTTAGCCCTAAAAGGATTCGCCTCGCCATTCCGGCAGGACGACATACCATGTCCCTGACATTATTCTTCAGTACAACCATGGTTTGCACACTGCCTCTGTAAACAACAATGTCAGCAAAAAGAAGTTCTGCTTTTAAGTGTTTATAATGACATCGTCATATGTGTGATTCTCATCTGTCAATAGTATAATAATACTCCAGAATCTCCCCACCTCTAAATACGAGATAAGCAACTCCGCAAGACGGCACGTTGAGCATTTCGTAACATAACAGACATGTAGGGCACTGTGAAAGCATAGTTGATATGATTAGAGATGGTTGTGTTCCACATATCGATTGTGTTTCCCTTCCATATCTATTAATTTAGATGCATAAGTGTCCATTAGATAAAACCATTGGATTAACAGATCCCGTCAAACTTCAAACATGTGCAAAATCAACTTTATACCCCCATAAAATCAAACTTTTTGCAGAAATGACCACTGGATTCTACCGAAACAAACAAATTTAACGCGGGAATATGGAATCATAAGGAAACAACGTGCGTGTAGTGGATGGCATTCTCATTAAAACGAAATTAACGATTTAATTCTAAATTTTAATCAGGTTAATTATTATTTAAATTGTAATTTAATAGGAGAACAAATAAATTATATTTTTTTTTGTAAGTTGGGTAGTTTTTATTTCTATTTACACAAAAACATTTACAAAAGTCATGGTGGTCTCACCCCGCCCTCGAGGGAAACCGGGTTTATTGACCACCAGTAATTCTTCATAGCAGCCCAAAAATAGAATGTTTGAAACTGTTCTTTGTCTTTATCCCTATGTCTACCTATATACTGTTTCTGAATTATAAAAACATCATATTTCTGCATGTCAAAAGTAAAGTAAAGAAAGCAGGTCCTATAACAAAACTGAAACATGCCTTAGATCATTATTTCTCTGGTTCAGCTTGCTGAACTTTCTCCTTCTTCACCAGCGCTCCACTTGCCACCAGTTGCTGTTGCAGGTCCTCCAGTCTTTTCTCTTGCAGGAGCAGGGTTATGACTATATCCTTCAATTCTTTTTTCACATTCGGAATACTCTGGACCATCTCAGCCATCTCCGTGGCAACCTGTTCCAAGGCTTTAGCCATGAGCCTTTTCATGACCCAGTACAAGTGAAGAGACTGCTTGTAAAGGGTCATTCTGCCCCTGGTATGACCAGGGTCAGGCATGAGAGTAATCCAATCCTCCATCTCTTCTTCAGATTGTGCCTAGATGGCTTCTTCTTCCCAGTGTACCATAATTCTCCTGATCTTGGGATTGGACTTCTCCCTATACTCCTTCTCAGCTATTCTGACTCTGTTCCCAATTGTTTGCCTGGTCTGCCTCGTCCCTTCACCCCCCGCAGGCTCAGTCGCCTCCTCCAGATTGGAGCTGCATTGCCGACCTCGTCGGCTTCTCCCCTCCGCCAAATCTTTCCTCCGGCGGCTGCCTCTACCTCTGCAACCCTTCCTTCCGCGGGAGCCTCCCCTGCCTCTGGCTGCCGACTGGCCTCCCCTGCCTCTGTCTCCTGTATCTTGGAATTCGTCTGCACGGTGATATTTCCATCGTCCTCTCCACTCGTCATTCTCCTGGTCCTTCTCCATTTCCTCGCTCTCGCCTTCCGAAATCTCAAACACCTGCATTCTCTCCTGCACTACGTCTTCCACCTTCCGTTTTCCTTTCCGGTCTTCTTCGGGTTTGCTCTGGTCTTCTTGGCCACTACTGCGCGTCCATCGCCTCACGCTCCCACTTCTTTCCGCCTCCATCTCTCTTCGCCCGCTGCGATAACGTCCACCCTCTTCCCTCCGGGGTCTGTTCAATTTACAGACGCGTCCTGAGCGCCTGGTTTGAGGAAAATTGTGCTGCGCTCGGCGTTGATCTCTTCGCCACCCTACACTCTCACGATTCCTTAGAATGGCAGTATTCAATACTGTTTTATGCCATTTGAATAGCCCGAGGCCCGCGTCATTATGATTTGGAGCCTTCACCAACCTGCCGTCCCTTCCATCAATCGCCGGACCATCTCCACTACTCTGCCGGCCGCTCCACTTGCCTATGGCCGTAATGCCGTGATCGTCACCTGATGCTGCTTGATCCCTGCGCCGTCGGTTCATCCTTTCATTCCTTGCCATCTCATCCAGCCCGATCGAGCGAACAAATAAATTATATTTAATTGTTATTTAAATTGTAATTTATTAGGCCAACAAATAAATTATATTTAAATTCAATAGATTATTTTTAGGTTTGAAATTAAAAACATGTTTAAATATTTTTCATATCAGTTGGAGAATATTTTTTTTTCAAATCAAATAGTGACTAATTATTAATATGAATAATTTCAATCTCAATTTCAATATTAACAAGCTTACCAGTTTATTATTGACTTTTTTTTATATGGAAGCTAATTATTCAATTTGACTAAATTAATTAGCTGAAGGCTTTTTATTTCAACTTAAAGTGGATGAGGACTTGTTGACTTTTTTTTTTAATTGGCAGCCTAGATTGATTCTCAAGGGAGTCTACTCAACATAAGCTTAGAGCATTAGAGAGTTTGTTAGGTTGGGTTGACTTTTAATAAATTTAAAGAAATTGATGTGTAGCCTCACCAATTTCTTAGAAATTTTCAAAACATACCTTATTTTAGAAAAAATATCTTATATCTTGGTTGTAAAGAATAGAAACACTTCAACATTTTTGTTCTTTCAATAATTATATTTTTGTTGCAATAGTTAATAATAATATTTTTGTCGCAATAGCTTTTCTTATTATATATTTATCCATGGTAGATACAAATCAAGCCTTTTCTTATTATATATTTATCCATGGTAGATACAAATCAAGCCTCTTGCTGTGTCAACCACATTAATATTTTTAATGTGATTGTACTAGTTTAAATAATTTGTAAAACATTTAATGATATCACTTTTAAAAGAGAGACCTACTCATCTATCTTGAATAATTTTTAATATTATTTAAAGAAGCATAATATAAAATATTGGATGAAGAATATTCTTTTGAAATCAAATCTTGCCTAATCATTTAAAAATCAAAATTCCTCAACCTCAATTCCAATATAAACCACTCCTACCAGTGAATTAATGCTTTTTTTATATGGAAGCTAATTATTAAATTTGATTAAATTAATTCACTTAATGCTTCCTATTTCAACTTAAAGTGGATGAAGACTTGTTGACATTTTTTTTTAATTGGCAGCCTAATTCTCAAGGGAATATGCTCAACATATGGTTAGTGTGTTAGAGATTTTGTTAGGTTGGATTGACTTTTAATAAATTTAAAAAAAATGATGTTGAAGGCCCACCAATTTCTTAGACATTTTCAAACATACCTTATTTTAGAAAAATTGTGTTATATCTTGATTGTAAAGGACATAAACACTTCAACATTTTTGTTTTTTTAATAATAATATTTTTGTTGCAATAGCTTTTTTTATATATTTATCAATGGTAGATACAAATGAAGCTTCTTGCTTAAACAACCACATTAATATTTTTAATTTGATTGTTCTAGTTTAAATTTTGTAAAACTTTTAATAATATCAACATTTAAAGAAAGACCTACTCATCTATTTTCAATAATTTTTAATTAATATTTTGAAAAATTAATTAATTTTTTAATTTTTAACTAATTTTTATTTCTAGAAAATAATTAGAAATCAAGTATATTGTTTTAAAATTATTAATTATAGAACACTTTTAAATTTTCCCCAGTTTTTTCCCTGAAATGATACCACCTTAAAATCTATAGTCATCTCACATTCACAAAGCAATAAATGAAAAGGGTTTTTTTAAGTAACAAAAAATTTTGTGTGGTTTTTTAAAATGGTTCCAAGAGTAAAATAACTTTCCAACTTAAAATTATCGTACTCACCATTTTATAGTTACAATTAAGCCTTTCATAAAGTTGAACTCCAAAATATGTATATGATATACTTTTCTTTGACATATTATACCCACCATTTTATAGGTGCAATCAAGTTTTTGATAAAGTGGAACTCCGAAATATATGTATGATGTAACTTTCTTTGATATATTATACTGGAAGAGATTTAATAAAGTGCAATTCCAAAATATATAAATATATGTATGATATAACTTTTTTTGATATATTATACTTGCACACAAGATTATAGCATATGGTTTTCTTAAATTTCAAGCTTATAACTTGAGTTTTACCATTAGTATTTTAAATTTTTGGAGATTACTTCAAAATAAAATAGAAAAAACTTCATTCAAATAAAAAATGATAATAATATTAATTATATTAATTTAATATATTATTAATATATAAATAATTTTATAAATAGAAATATTTTAAAAAAATTATATTTTAATTTATAATTAAATTTTTTAAAGTATTATAAATATTTTAATGATATTTAACATAATTCTTGATTTAGATAATACATTGACTTATTCTATTATTACCTTTCCACAAGTTTTAATTAAGTAAACAAAAAAATTCTACCAATCTCATTATAATATTCAACTAATACTTTAGAATGCATTGTATTATTCAACTAGTACTTACAATGCAATCTTATTATGCTTAACAAAAATTAAGCGGTACTTTAAACCATTTGAATCTTACAAATGGTTTATCTTCATTTAAAGCTTGCTCAAGATATTCAAATGGCTTGCTTAGTCTTATTAGTACCTGCCTACAGTAGCGCAGGGACTATAGCGTTGGATTTATGTGATCAAATATTAAATTGTTTTGACTGATCACTTATGGGATGTTTTAACCATAACTATGAGATTAAACAAAATTTTATTATAAGTTAGTTTCCACCTCTTATTGCCGAGAAAGTTGTGTGATTTTATTAAACTTAAGATAATTAGTTTCCCATTTCACTTCGATGGTTATTTAATGCTATGTTGTACTTTGCATTAGTTTGAAAATATTTAATGTTTTTGCACTCTCCACTACAAAGCTATCCAAATATGTATCCGCTCCAAAGCCACCGCATTACACTTCATTTTCAGTTAAAGGAAGTTTTCATCCTCTGCGGCTATATCTAAATGTATGCCCATGGAAAACTGTTTTGCAAATGATGGTTCTCATGATCTGAAGAATTCCAAAAGGCTTCCCATATTTATACCACAAGCACATGCATTCATAAGGATTGAGTCGCCAGAAATGTATGCAACCTTTGCATTCATGGAGACCGAGTAGTTGGAGATTGAGTAGCAAGAAATGTATGCATCTTTTTCCTATTAATTTTTCATAAGGCATGAACATTTTAAATTATGTTAAATAAACATTTAACCAAGCATTCATCAAATTACAGATCTAAGACCATTTTTGCATTAAATGGAGGGGCCACTAGCACAATATCCCTTTCTTTGCCAAGGACCAATCTCCTCTTCCCAGTGCTTTGAAGTGGCATCACTCTTTGAAGCAACATGGCTCAATCACTTGAAAAGGGTTTGTCAACTTAATGTCCCTTTTGGAGAAAAATGGAGACAAAAAAGTAATTCATTCTCTTGGATACAAATTGAAATTGTTTGAAATTTTAAAATTAAAATTAAGAATATATACGGCTGAAGGAACAATAAATAGTTTGTCTTAATTCAAGAATAATTTATGCTAATTCAAGAATATATATTTACTGAACTTCTTTCTTTATTATTCAATGCCGTTGAAAATAAAATCAGGCCTCACGCAAACAGCGGAACATAAATATTTCAACAACACTTTGCAACAAATAGCAACTACCCCTTGCTAGTAGAATAGCAACTACCAACTACCCCTTGCCAACTAGTTGCTTCATTCAAGCGAATTTTTTTCCATAATTTTTTTTGGTTAAGCAAAATGAATATTGCTATATTGTACTAGTATAAATCTCTTATTCAAACATACATCTCCATGTCTTATTCAAACATACATCTCCATGCTAAATCTCTATTCATTAATAGAAGCTACTCATTTTATAGAAGTACTTAATTCTAAAAGCTACTAGTTTGAAGTTACTAGTTTTAAATATGTAAGTATAAGTTATTAGACTAATACTTAATTGATATATTGTTGAAATAGACTATTTATGTTACTGAAATGTTTAGAAGTTTCTAGACATCACTTAATTGATATATTTGTTTGAATAGACTTATTTTATGTTACTTGAATGTTAGAAGTTTTTAAACTTGTCATAGGTCTTCGCCATGACAATATATTTTTTTTATAATGAAATTACTCTGCTCATTTTTGACAATTGCGCCCAGCCAATATATTTTTGAGCAGAATGAAGGCATATTATTACTATATACTCATTTTTTATATTCTAGTTCTATTTTAACAAAATTGTTTGAATCTGGAAAAAATATAAGTTTGTTGTGCTTTGGATGCATTACTGGCCAATGCCAACTCCCAAGTGAAGAGCTTGGGAGCAAGCATAGGCAGTAAGCCGTCTTAAAATATAAGGAAAAATAAACAAAACAAAAACTTACCATCTTATCGACTACTGCAATTGCTGTCGAGCTTCTTGTATAATATGTAAGCGAGATATGGTTAATCCAACTGCTATTTTTGTTGAGCGTCTTGTATAAGATGCAGAAGCAAGATATGCTTAATCCACGGGATATTATGCTACTGCCCGTGTTACCATTGTCTTCCCTAGAAGACAAATTCCCCATTGCAGTGTCTATTGTAGAAGTTCGACCTGAAGTGCCTATATAATGATAATGTTATTTAGTACTATTATTTAATTTTTTTTTGAAGTTTATTAGTATAAGTGATATAATATAGGATAATGTTATTTAATACTATTCACTGCATACCTTAATTTCAGAGTAGCTTTGACTACTTGAAATTAAGATACTTTTTTCAAGGTCATGAGAGTAAGCAATATAATATATGGATAATGTTCTGGTGGACACAAAAATGTGAGGCTAATTTGTGAGGACGACAGAAAAAAGTGGGACTAATTTGTGAGTCTAATGATAGACTTAAATTATTTTTTGGTAGCATTGCCTACCTTAATTATTAACTCAGTTTATTACAATACCCATTCCTCCCCGGTTACTACCGGCAGGGACTGTCTGGCTGCATGCAGTCCTAGTTTTAAGCCCGATAACATTGTAGCCCGGTCAACATTCAACCACCATGGGAATGTCACCGCTCCTCAAAGACACACCTTTCTAATTATGGGAATGTTGACAACACACTTGGGTTCCTCTCCTACCTTGCACAAATACAAAGTAGCATACTATTGTTTTGACTGATGACGATGAGGAGTATATTTATATTGGAATGATGACAACGCACCTACTTGGATTCCTCTCCTCCACTGCACAAATGCCAGTTAGCATACCATTGTTTTGACTCATGAGGAGTATATTTATATTTTTATGCCTTTTCTGTTGGCCATCAAACTTAGTAGGTTTATGTATTTATTATCCACTGTGACAATCATTATTTGGAATTATAATTTTTGATTTATATATATAATATATATATAAATCATATTTTTGTGAAATAAAGAATTGTAATTTTTTTATTAATATTTTAAATTATAATTTATTTAAAATTTTTTAAAAACTAATTTTTGCACGTATATCAGTAGTTGAATAGGTTTAGTCTAGTTAGATTACCAGTTCAAATTTTATATGGGAGAGGTTAGGGTTTAGTTTTAGTTAGGTTATTAGTTCAAATTTTATATAGAGAAAAGTTGAGAAAGGAAATTTGTTTTCAGAAAAATAAATTTCTGGAACATTTCATTTTAAGTGAATGATCTTTTTTCATTCAATAAGCCAACCAACCCTAATTTCAACTCAACAAAAAATAAATAAATAAATAAATATTTTTAACAGTATCTTTCTAAAAAATCACATAAAAAATATTCTCTTCCACCTGTTTCTAACCAGCCAGTGTAAAGATTTATTCTCCTCCACCAATTTCTAACCAGCCACTGTGACTCATCTTCAAAATTATTTTTTTTTGTATTTTTAATGAAACATCAAAATAATTAATAGTCTATCATGTTTATAACATAAAACACTGAAGTTCAGATTTAACAATAACATAAAATACTGAAGTTTAATACTATTTGATACATGGCCTTTTTATCTGAATTGTAGATTTCATGCCCAATGGAAACCTGCTATCCTTGTTTTATATATTTATTATCCACAACCAACATCAAGTTTAAACCATATGTTTTATATTTTTATTATCTACAGTCAACATGATATGAAGTTTAATCCATATTATTGCATATTAATCTAATTGAATGTCTCGTCGCTGAGAATATATCTGTACTTTCATTTTTTTTAATGCCTTCGCAGGCGAATCTCGAAAAATCTGCATATTACCATCCCCTAAAGGATTTAGTAGTGTTTTTGTTTCCAGAATACCTGCAGAACTCCGATACCATGGCACGTTTTTTGCATAAAAAATTACGCATTGCTTTGCAGCAACACAAGATACCATGCCCCTGACATTATTCTTAAGTACAAACATGAATTCCACAGTGCGCTCTATAATGTCAGTAAAATGCAATTTTCGTGAAGTTTTTATAATCGTACTGTCAGAATCCTCCCACCTTTAAATATGAGGGAAGCAACCATACAAGACGACGACTTGTCCACTTTGTAATATAAGATGCATGCGGGGCACTGTCAAAGCACAGTTGACATGATTACAGATGGTTGTATTCATCTTATTTATTATGTTTCCTTTCCAATGATGTGACAACCAGAACACCAGGACGATCTTCTCTAACCTTTGGAGAAAAAAATCTCTGGTGTAATGAACCTATGGCGTTCACAGGTCAGCTTTATATCAAATTCAACCGTTATACATACAGCAGAGGTTTAATAGACTGCTAATCCCATTAACTACGGAAAAGAGCGATATGATTAACGTGGAAAACGCTCCCGCAACGAATGTTTGATTTTTTAATAAAGTTCTGTAAAGCTTAAACATTACGTTAATAAAAATAATAAAGTTTCATAAAACAATTGAACATTAGAAATGTTGAGCAGTAGTCTAACATGACATCTGTAGTGATTTTAATCTCGTCAAGTGTATGGATGTTTACATTACAGTATATGGTTTTTCTATTGCTCCATTCAAGATAGGTTTTCCTTCTGTATCAATATCACGGGTGTCAATGCTCGCTGTATCTATCAATATAAAAGTATGAACTTGAACAGTTTGTATAATCATACTGCATTTCTAGAGATAAAACAGTAGCTATATATAGTAAAGTTTAAATTTGAATTGCCTGTATAACCCAATACATCTCACCACTCTGTAAAACAAAATCTTTCTTAATTTGAAGTGGGACTCTTCATCATTTTACAAAAATAGAACATCATTTTAAGAAAATAGAACCGGGTTCTGATAATTAAATGGTTTCATTACCCTATTTGCATTGAAATTATATTATTTGATTGTTATTTGGCTATGGTAAATATTAGATGGTTTAATCATTGTATCCCTTTTCTCTTTTCAGAGTTACATTAAGATGAAAGATAATGCATATGTTATAATTAGGAAGAAAGAAAGAGGAGCTATTGAAGTCTATGTAGTTATGCCAAAATGAAAGATAGGCATATGTTACAATTAGGAAGAAAGAAGAGGAGCTATTAAAGTCCATATAGTTATGATATACAACTAATAACATTGTGACCTTTTTATAGTATATTTTTTGAATTGTTTCTATTGTCTTTTTTATTTACTTTTAATATAGTAATCATTTTCATATATTTATGATATTAATACATTCATTATATTTATAGTAATATTTGAGAAAGTTGTTTACATTGTTTTTTATGTTGTTCTTCTTTTTTTTAGTGGTTATTGTTCTTTTCTTTATAATTGACATAAACAATGAGTTATATGAATCAATCATTCAAAATCAATTTTATAAATGGTTCATATTGATATCAATATTGTGGATTCATATTACATTATGAAATGAAAATTGGAGGCTTTGAATATTGGCCATCAAAGTGGTTAATATTCATTTTTTGAATATTGGTCACGGTTTTATTCTATTTCCACAGTTTTTTCCATTGTATTGTGAATTGAGGTTTATATTTGTAGATTTTTATATCATTCAGTTCATGTAACATTAGATTGTTTTATTTCATGTAACATTATAAGATTAATTTTTTTAACATAAATAAAAATGGGGTGTTACGTTTTATGTATATATATCTATATATATGTATTCTTATATATTTGTGTGTGTCATATTAATTTTTCTTTTTTTTTTGTCCTTCAAATGAAGATATGGACAATAATGATGTAATCTACTATTAGAGAACATTGTGCAATATTGCTTGAGCGATAAGTTTTCTTTCGTATATTCAGAGCAAGTTTAATAGAAAACATGGGTTCCATTGTGCTTTTATTGATGAACAACTTTGTGTGCTAGATGAAATGAAAATACATGTAAAATACTTGTTACACGTGCACCAAAATGAGTTTGGGAGGAGAACAGGAAGGAATTGGTTGGAAAGCGTTAAGTATCGTGATGTTGATTTGAATTGGCGCTGCTTTTGTCATCGGTCTAGTTGTGTTTCGGAATAGCCTATTCCATAGATGACTTTTGATGGAGTGTTTCAAGTTCAATTTTGTAGTGGAAATATTTGTTGTAGAGAAAACAAAAAATATATGCTAAGACTCAATGTTCTTTCTGTGATTGCAAAGTTGATAAAATCGATTTTTTTTTTCTCGTTGTTGTTGTTATGAAGAAAATTGTATATCTCTGATCTTAAAATGTCATATTATGTTGTTCTTCTTTAAATCCAATGTTTGCAATTTAGATGTGTTTTTTGCATTTATGTTCCTTTGCTCCAATGGCATGTTACTATTTTATTTTTTTCTCTTGCATTTGTAATTATTTTCGTCTTTTGTGTGAGTCCCTTCACTTTGTTCATGTCTTGCATAAATGAAAATATTGTTGACGTTTATAATATTATTGTTGGGCATTCATTTTCTTACGGTTTATATCAATATTCTTGAGATTTATACTATTAATACACTCATGCATTGATATTAATGTATATATGGCCTAAAATTTATTTATTATTTATAATGTAGTGATATAAATGTGTTATTATTAATGTGTTGATGATTTATCATGTTTTAATGCTTTATAGTGTATTATTATTAATGTATTCATATTAATTTTTGTATTCACGTCTTAATGGTTTACAATGTGGTTCTTATATTGGTTGTGGTTTATGTGTATTATTATTGTTTTTTGTTATAGCATATGTTTGTTTATAATGTTGATGGCATGGATTTATCGCTTAGGGTTTTTAAAATATTTAATATGACATATATTATTTCATTTTCAAAACCAATTATTGAGAGCATTGTCAAACGTTGCATTATAATGAAGATTGTCTTCAGATGGAAACTATAATAAACCATGGTGAATCATGGTCAACCATGATCCAAAGTCGCATTGTAACAAAGATTGTCTCAATATGAAAATCAATGATAGTTAAGGATGGTCATTGATATCTATTTTTCGATTTATAATATTTATCGTGGAGTTTAAACGACATAGATTTATAATATTAATCCATTGGGTTAAAATATGAATCCTTTCCATTTTTAATATTGATCCCTTGCATTTTTTGATCCCTTAGGTTTATAATATTTTTCTCTTGGGTTTATAATGTTCAACCCTTGGGTTTATTTGTTCTTTGAGTTTATAATACTATTAATTCCTTTCGTTTATCATTTTATCCTTTGGGTTTATTAATCATTTGACTTTAAAATATTAATTGCTAAGGTTTATTAATCGTTTAGGTCTTTAATATTAGTTTGTTGGGTTTATTTATTCCTTGGGTTTCTTGATTGCTTGGGTTTGTTAATCTATTTTTTTTTAATAATATTAGTGCCTTGAATTTATAAAATTAAAAAATACATTGGGTTTATTAATCCATTTTATTTATAATATTAATAATCCCTTGGATTTATAATAATAATAATCCCTTCAGTTTATTAAACCCCAATATTAAGGGTTTAATCCATTAGGTTTATAATGCTTATCCTTTTAGTTTATTTATTCTTTGGGTTTACAACACTAACAATCTCTAAGGTTTATTGATCACTTGGGTTTATAATATTAATAATCATGTGAGTTTATCAATCTTTTGTTTTTATAATATTAATTCCTAGGATTTATGAATCTTGTGTTTGTAATATCGATCTCTTGTGCTTCTTGATCCCTTAGGTTTTTAATATTTATCCCTTGGGTTCACTAATTCGTTAGATTTATAATATTACATGCTTGGGTTTATTAGTTCCTTGGGTTTATAATATTAATAATCCATTTGATTTATTAATCCCTTGAGTTCTTCAGTTTTTCTATTGGTTTGTTGGATTTATTGATTCCCCAAATTTATTAATCGCTTGGATTTATTAATCCTTTGTGTTTATAGTATTATTTTGTTGGGTTTACTATTTCCCTTGGGTTTACTATTTCGTTGGGTTTATATTATTAAATGCTTAAGCTTATTTGTTCTTTAAATTTATAATATTAATAATTCTTTTGGTTTATCATTTAATCCCTTGTTTTAATTAATCCCCAAATTAAAGTTTATAAATTAATAGTCTAAGGTTTAATATTAATCTCGTAGGTTAAACATGTTTAGTTTAGTATTTTTTAAAATATTTATCTAAGGTTTTGATACCTTGGGTATATAATATTACTCCCTTGGTTTAAATATTATTCCCGTTGGTTTCCAAAATCCTTGGGGTTTTAGTACTAATTCCTTGATTTTATTATTCCTTTGTTTTATAATATCAATCCCTTGGGTTTATTATTCTCTTAGGTTTATAATATCAATGGTGGCCAACCATTGTCAATTATAGCTAACCATGATCAACAATGGTTGAATGTCGAATTGTGACAAGGAGTGTCTCACCATGGAAACAAACCATGTTTATTTTAGTTTTTATAATATTTATATTAGGGTTTACCAGTGTTGGGATTATAATATTAGTCCCTTAGATTTAATATTATTCCCTTCGATTCATAAGCCCTTGGGGTTTTAGTATTAATCCCTTTGGTTTATGTTTCCTTTGGCTTCATAATATCAATCCCTTGGGTTTATTATTAATCCTTTATGTTTATAATATTATTTTGTTGGTTTTACTATTTCCGTTGGGATAGTTATTTCCTTGGGTTTATAATATTAAATGCTTAGGTTTATTTATTCTTTAAGTTTATAATATTAATAATTCCATGGGTTTATCATTTAATCCGTTGGGTTTATTAATCCCCAATATTAAGGCTTAAATAATAGTCCTAAGGTTTAATATTAATCCCCTAGGTTTACAATGTTTATCGCTTTAGTTTATTAGCCTCTTGGGTTTATAATATTAACAATCCCTAGGGTTTATTGATCCCTTGGGTTTATGATGTTCACAATCATATGGATTTATCAATCCTTTGGATTTAAAATATTAATTCGTGAGTTTTATTAATCCCTTATTTTAATACTTGGTCCCTTGCAATTTTTATCCCTTGGGTTCTAATATTTTTTTCCCTTGGGTTTATAATTCCTTGGATTTATAATATTAAATTCTTGGGTTTTTTCGTTCTTCAATTTTATAATATTAATAATTCCTTTGGCTTATCATTTAATCCCTTGGTTTTATTAATCCCCTCAGCTTAAAATATTAATACAAAAGGTTTATGAATCGTTTGGGTTTTTAATATTATTTTGTTTAATTTATTGATTCCTTGGGTATATTGATCCCTTGCATTTATTAATAATTTGTTTTTATAATATTGATGCCTTGGGTTTGTAATATTAATAATTCCTTAGGTTTATTGATCTCTTGTATTTGTAATATTAATAATCCCTTGGTTTTATAAAACCCCAATATTAAGGGTGAAATATTCATCCAACTATTTATGATTATGTCAATATCACAATACATTAATCTAACATCAAAAACAACCATGGTCAACCATGTTTATTTTAGGGTTTATAATAGTCATGTTAGGGTTTATATGTGTTGGGTTTATAATTTTTATCCCTTAGGTTTATCATTACCTTGGGTTTATAATATCAATCCTTTCGGTTTATTAATCTATGGGTTCATATTCCTAGGGTTTAATATTATTGAACAATGGTCAACAATAAACAACCATGTTTGACCATGATCAACCATGGTCAAACATCGCATTGTGATAAAGATTGTATCTATATGAAAATCAACCATGCTCAACCATGCTTATTTTAGTATTTTTAATATTTATCTAAGGGTTTTTATACCTTGGGTTTATAATATTACTCCCTTGTGTTTAATATTACTCCCTTTAGTTCAAAATTCCTTGTGGTTTTAGTATTAATCCCTTGGGTTTATTATTATTTTCGTTTTATAATATCAATCCCTTGGGTTTATTATTCTCATAGGTTTATAATATCAATCATTGTCAACCATTGTCGATCATAGCCAACCATGATCAACCATGGTTAATGTTGCATTGTGACAAGGATTGTCTCGCCACGAAAATAAACCATGTTTATTTTAGTGTTTGTAATATTTATATTAAGGTTTACTAATGTTGGATTTATAATATTAGTCCCTTGGTTTTAATATTATTCCATTTGGTTCATAATTCCTTGGGGTTTTAGTAGTTAATCGTTGTGGTTTATGTTTCCCTTGGGTTTATAATATTTATCATGGTCAACCATGGTCAACCATAACCAATTATGGTCAATCATGGTCGGATCTCGCATTATGACAAAAATTGCCTCCATATAAAAGTCAAGGACAATCATGGACAATCATGGTTAATCATAGTCAACCATGGTTGATGATGGTCAAACATGTTTTATATAATAAAAAATGGTCAACCATGGTCCAATGTCGCATTGTGACAAAGATTGTCTAGATATGATAATTAACCATGGTCAGCCATGGTCCAACATGCCAATGTAATAAGGATTGTCTCAATATGAAAATCAATCATGATCAACCATGGTCCAACGTTGCATTGTGAAAAAATATTGTCTGTATATGAAAATTAACCATGGTTAGCCATGGTCCGACATGGCATTGTGAGAAGGATTGTCTCAATATGAAAATCAACCATGGTCAATCATGTTTATTTTAGTGTTTATAATATTTATCTTAGGGTTTATATACATTGGGTTTATAATATTAGTCCCTTGGCTTTAATCTTATTCCCTTCGGTTCATAATCCCTTGGGATTTTAGTATTAATCCCTTGGGTTTATAATATCAATCTCTTAGGTTTATAAATATTAATCATGATAAACCATGGCCAATCATAGCCAACCATGTTCAACCATGGTCAAACCATATGGATATGGAAATCAACGATGCTCAACCATGGTCCAACGTTGTGTTCTGACAAAGATTGTCTTGATATGAAAATCAGTCATGGTTAACCATGGTTAACCATGGTCCATCGTTGCATTGTGACAAGGATTTTCTCTATATGGAAATCAACCCTTGGGGTTTTAGAATTAATCCCTTGGGTTTATTAGTCCCCACTCAACCATGATTTATTATGATGTCAACCATTGTCGAACATCGAATTATGTTAAGGATTATCTCAATATAAAAATCAACGTTGGCCAGTCATGTTTATTTTAGTGTTTATAATATTTATCTTAGCATTTATATACGTTGGGTTTATAATATTAGTCACTTGGATTTAATATTATTCCCATCAATTCATAATCCCTTGGGGGATAATATTAATCATTTTCAACCATGGTCAATCATAACCAACCATGTTCGGCCATGCCTAAACAAGGCTTGATATGGAAATCAACCATGGTCTAACATTGTGTTTTGAGAAAGATTGTCTCAGTATGAAAATCAATCATGGCCAACCATGGTTAACCATGGTCGTTGGATTGTGACAAGGATTCTCTCTATATGGAAATCAACCATGGTCAACCATGTTTATTTTAGGGTTTATAATATTGATGTTAGGGTTTATATCCCTTGGGTTTATAATTGGTATCCCTTACATTTATTATTCCCTTGGGGTTATAATATAAATCCCTTGTGTTTATTGATCATGGTCAACCATGTTTTATAAATCAAACATGGTCAACCATGGTGAATCTTGAATTTTTAGTATTAATCCCAATGGTTTGTTATTCCTTGGCATCAAACATGGTGAATCATGCTAAAACATGCTCAAATGTCGCTTTATGACAAAGATTGCCTCCATATCAAATTCAACATGGTTAACCACAGTCAACCATCATCCAAAGTCACATTGTAACAAAGAATTAATTATTATTATTATTTATTTACATTATTAATTATTATTATGTAAAAATGAATCTATTATTATTATTATTTAATTAATTAATATTCATAATTATTATTATTACCAATATTTAATTAAAAATATTATTATTGTTTAACAATAATGAACTATTTTACTATTATTTATTCATTTTTTAGTAAATTATTATTATTATTATTATTATTATTATTTTAGTTATAAGATAATATAAATAAAAATATTTAATATTTTTCTAAAATAATTAGTAAAATATTTTTTTTAAGAAAATAAATAATTATTTATTTATATGTTATAAAATTAGCAATAAAATATTATTGTTTTTAATATTATTATTATATTTATCAATGTTTCTATCATAAAATTAGAAATGAATCCTTACAAGTATATCAACCATATTTACTAAAATAATATTGATATTTAAAATTATTATTGTTAATTAGTATTATTAATATTATTATTGAGTTAATAATATTTGTTATTACAATATATAATTGATAATGATATTGTATTATTATTATTATTAAATAATATCATATAATTATTATTTAAACATACACATAATAATTATTAATGTGGTTGATATACGTCTATCATAGTATATCAACCATATTGGAAAATGTGGTTGTATATATAATTCATATACACCTATCGATGTATATAAACCACATTGGTAAATGTGGTTGTACTAGTTATTATCTACAATCAACATGATATGAAGTTTAATTCATATTATTGCATATTAATAGATAGTTAACTAATTCAATATATCGTGTTTGAGAATATATCTGTAATTTGATTTTCTTCGCATAAAAAGCTCAAAAATTCTACATTATACCATTCCCGAAAAGATTTAGTAATATTTTTGTTTCCAAAATACCTGGAGAACTTTGATACCATGGCATGTTTTTCACATAAAATACTTCACATTCCTGCAGCAACACAACATACCATGTCTCTCACATTATTCCTAAATACAAACATGAATTCCACACTGCCCTCTAAAATGTTAGTAAATTGCAATTTTCGTGAAGTTTTTATAATGGTACTGTCAGAATCTCCCACCTCTAAATATGAGGTAAGAAACCATACAAGTCCACTACTTGTCCACTTTGTAATATAAGATGCATGTGGGGCACTGTCAAAGCATAGTTTACATGATTATAAATGGCTGTGTTCCACATATATATTATGTTTCGTTTACAATTATGTGACAGCTAGAAGACCAAGATGATCTTCTCTAAGTTTTGGAGAAAAAAATATCTGGTGTAATGAAACTATGGCGTTCATAGGTCAGCTTTATATCAAATTCAATAGTTATAACCAGAGGTTTAATAAACTGATGATCCAATTAACAACATAAAAGAGTGATATGATTCACATGGAAAACGCTCCCCCAACAAAAGTTTGATTTTTTAATAAATTTTTGTAAAGATTAAACATTACGTTAATAAAAATAATGAAGTTTTGTAAAACAATTGAACAATAGAAATGTTGAGCAGTGGTCTAACATGGCATCTGTAGCGATTTTAATTTCCTCGTGTTTATGAATGTTTACATTGTTAGAACATTAATCATGCCTGATCGTATGACGACAATAGTCAGCAGCGAGTCGGTGAGTCATCAATGTCAGTCGACGGGATTTGGTGATAACCCTCGGAATTAGATAGAAATTTAATGATCGTCTGCAAAACCTGTCTAGATTTACCAACTGGGTTTTGTATAAATATCTGTGTTTTGTAATGAAATAAGAAAGCTCTTTGAAAGAGTCTTCAGTGTTTCTGTAATGGTAATGGAGCCGAGGGTTTTGGGTATGGCGTTTGAGGAAGAGTGACAGCTATGTTTGGACATAGTTGAGTAAGCCCTAGTGGAGTGTTGTTTGAAGCCAGAGTTTGGTAAGTGTTGCGTTTTGTGGTGAACTAGTATTGCACTGTCTGTCTGACTTGTTGAGACTGTTGAGAGACATGATCATAAAGTTGTGTTGAGCGTGCCATAGAGCATTATCTAGATGCTTTGTTGAACCTGTTGTGTGTGGTGGAGCACAACATGGATAAGCGTGGTGGTGACTACTGGTGAGTGGCTGGCGATAGTTGGTGTTTATTGCATAGTATTTATTTAAAAGTTGTGTTGCCCTTTGAAACTGTTGTATGTTGTTGAGCTCATGAGTGTGCAAAATCTAGAGGACACTGGTATAATTTCAAAGTCCATAAGTGATCTAGTGAACGGTGTTGTGGCCAAGACACTAACTTTCTTTATTCTAAAACCCCATTTGATTGTGGAGGATCAGCATGCTGCGCTTACCATAAGTTTCTATAAGTGAATGCTTAGGGGTGCAACACTATCTTATTGAGCAACGAGTGTACAGATTGAGACTGTTGTGTGGAGATCCTATTGTGTAGTAGAGTGCTACAAGTAGGGCCGATCTACCAAGTTAAATGGTGCAGGTGGGTCTTGTTCAAGGTGGATCCTTGTTTGGTTTAATGTCAATATTTATGTATCCCTGGTTTGTGAAGTGTTATTGAGTGTGGAAGGCCAATTAAAGGCCAATTGAATGCACTCTTCAATCCATAGAGAGTGGTATTAGTGAGCACCATGGGTGACACTGGCTATGGCAGCCACGGTGTGTGGAGAGCCCATTAGAAGGTCGTTGGTCTGGTTGGAGTACAATGAGTGGGATAGTTTTGGATACTAATATTTTCTATGATGCATTTTTAGAGAGCCCATTTGGAAGTATTTTTGGGCCTGGTGATATTTTTTATTCAGGTAGTATTTTTGAGTCACAAGAACTATTAGATCAAAAAAATGATTTTATTGATGACCATAAATATCAAGAGCTGGATTCCATTCCACATGAGAGAAAAACTTGCCTGAACCCAATTGCTAGTAATATGATTCGATCCTCTTCTAAGATGGAGACAATAGTTGCAGATATGACCATGGATTTTCTTCAGAGGCTTCTCATGTTCGAAGATGACTACATTTTGTTGGCTCCTGTAGAAAGTGGGGAGAGCATGAATTAGATTACATTGTTTGGCATCTTGCCTTGCATCCCAATCCAAAAGAGGTTGCTAATGTTAAGTACATAAGATGAGAGCAGTTGAAGGAGCTCATAGGGAAAGTGAGAAAGGTGATGATGAAACTGCACCAACAAATGAACAAGTATGGACACTTTAGCAAGAAGGAAAAAATGAAATGCTTTTTTTAAGCCTAGTTGAGACTTAGACCAGTAGGCAAGTTAAAGTTTAGGTCATCGTGATTAAGGGGAGGTGTTAGAAAATTAGTCACACATGATCATATGACGACGCTAGTGAGCAGTGAGTCAACAAGTCATCAATGTCATTCGGTGGGAGTCATAGGAATTGGATAGAAATGTGATGATCGTTTGTAAAAGTTCTCTAGATTTACCAGTTGGGTTTTGTGTAAATGTCTATGTTTTGTAATGCAATAAACAATCTCTTTGAAAGAATCTTCAGTGTTTCTATAATACATGATAGTATATAGTTCTTCTATTGATCCATTCAAGATAGGTTTTCCTTCTTTACCAATATCATGGGTGTCAATGCTTGTTGTATCTATCAATAAAAAAGTATGAACTTGAACTGTTTGTATAATCATACTGCGTTTCGAGAGATAAAACGGTATATACATATAGTAAAGTTTAAATTTTAATTGCTTGTATAACCCAATACATCTCATCACTCTGTAAAACAAAATATTTCTTAATCTGAAGCAGTGAATCTTCATCATTTTAAGAAAATAGAACCTAGTTCTGATAATTAAATGGTTCAATTACCCTATTTGCATTGAAATTAAATGGTTCCATTACCCTATTTGCATTGAACTTATATTATTTTATTGTTATTTGGCTACTGCAAATATCGGATGCTCCCCATAATACCAACATATGCCTTTGATATCACGTGCAACCACAATTTCACAAACAAAATATTTAATTCTCTCAAGATCTGCTAGATCCTTTTAGTATAGTTCTTGGATTCACCCTGAGAGGAGAGGCAACCAAAGCAACACATTTGAGTTAGAGTCCACCTTTTAAGGACTAAGTCTGGTTAATCTCAGCTTGGATCAATGGCTGATTTCCCGAGTCTAGTTAACTTCAGCTTATATCAATTGTTGATTTCCCAAATATTTGGCAATCACGGACACGGGTGGTCAAATAATGGACGGTGTCCATATCCATCTGGTTGCCCAATATTAAGGGAATCACTGAGATAAAGGTACCCTTACCCTTAGGGTTATGGTGAGCCTACCCTTTTTCACCAATGTGTTCAATTTGACCTTTAAAATTGCATATATCCCATTAAATTAATAATATTATGTTAATTTGTATTTGGAATGGTATATGATTTATGTATATGATTAAGGTTAGTTATCAATTAAAAAATCTCTTTTGCATTAGTTTTTGGGATGTTGTTAAAGTTAAAATTGTATTTTTTATTTTGGAATAAAATTTAAAATTACTTTTCAGTTTAAGTTTTTTTTTTTGAATAAAAAATTAATATAAATTCACAATAAAAAAATCAAAGATCAAAATCAAAATATTTTAAAAAATTTATTATCATTAAATTGTTTTCAGGCGTATTAATTAAATTTAATTTTTGTTAACTAGTTAAATTCAGGTTGTGGTTTGATATTTAAATCTACCCCACTTCATGTGAGTATTAGCATGTCGATTCCTCTAAATAAGAAAACAAAAAGATTATTCCACTAAATTATAATAAATTTTACTATTCGAAAGAAATAAAAAAACCTTAATATATAATTATTTATTTTTAATTCTTATTTCAAATGATTCACATCGCTAATTCAACCTAAAACATATAATTATTTAATTATGACTTTTTTAAAGTTGAAAAATTACTAAAAACTGATAAGACGAGGTGGAATGTGTTCCTCTTGATTTTTCCTTTATATTCTAAGGAGGAGACACATGGTGTGAATAGTGATAAGGTCGAACGATACAAGAAGGAACAATATTGAGAGAAACCTTAGTCATGAGAGAATGACGACCTCCAAAATAGTTACGGCGAGAAATCGAGGTGGCAAGCTGAGGGGGAGCCAAGAGTGAAGGCTCAAAGTTGTAAGAGAACCATAATGGAGGAGGCGTCGAAGAAGGCAATACTCAACTATCAAATGATCGTCCGGGAGAGGCAAAGAAGTCCTCGAAATATGGGAAAATGAAGTGAGGAATCTGTGAAGGAACATCTTGGTTGATAAAGTCAAAGAAGAGGTGCACTGGATCATCGACACAGGAAAATCTCAAATAATACAGATGATCTATTAGATAACTTTAGAGATGACATGGCACATTAAAAATTTAGTTGGAAAGTTGCAGGAAGAAGTGGCAGAAAGGAGAATACGACATCAAATGGAATAGTAACTGCAATTGAAGGCAAGAGAGCAAAGACTGTAGGTGGTAGAGGAGATACTCCAAAGGTTGGTAAACATAGAATGCATACAGGATGATCACATTGGAGATATGAACAAAATGTTATCAATTTACCTAAAATATATCCATAACCTCGATATTGGGATGGGGCAGGGATATGGAGATCTAGTAAGATTAATGAAATATAGGGTTATAAAGGTAACTGGAGTCAATGACAAGCAACCAGTGACACTGAAAGCAGGGGAACTGCTTCAGCAATTCCAATGGAGAAGACTACAACTGCATCTGCATCAAGTGTGGTGGAAGATCCATCATTATCCCTGGATAAATGACCATGAATCTGTGTCTGATTTTGTTTTATTTTGTCGATTGGCTGGTTAGGACAATTCATAGCAATAGGATAATAGGTAGGTTTGTAGGTGTAAATCAGAAAGCTAGATATTCAAACAGAACTCCAACAAGTCATAAATGGAGAAGTAGTAGTATAAAATAATTTTTTGCAATTATGCCTAGGAGATACCATAGACAAAGAAACCATTTAGCATTTGTGGCTAAGTTCTGTACCAAGCCTATATTTTACTGTAGTTGGTTTGGTTTCTAGTCTGCAGTTGGTATGGTTTCCAGTTAAACAAACCAACAAACTGATGTAATTTTATATTTTATCATAATATAAAATTTTTGCTCTCACTTATAAACAAACAAAAAATACTAAAAAACTAAATGTATTTTTTATATTTTAACATAATTATAAATTTAACAAAAATCAATTAAAAAAATTAAAAAATTCATAAATTCAAGTAAATTATCAATTTAAATTCAACTTAGAATTTAGAAATCATATCAATAATGTTTGTGATACCAAAAACCACATAGTAATGATTACCATAGAAAGGTCTATTGGTGTCATTCACAAGTGCTTTGATTATGTTAACATGAACCCATAATCAATAATAATGATTACCATAGAAAGGTCTATTGGTGTCATTCACAAGTGCTTTGATTATGGTAACATGAACCCATAGCCACATAGTAACTATTACCATAGAAAGATCTATTGGTGTCATTCACAAGTGCTTTGATTGTGCTAACATAAATCCATGGTTGTGTGTTTCGTTCCCCTATCATGACTCGTTGATTAAAGTTCATCACTTTTTGTTTCTTCTTTGGCTCCCAAATATCTTAGTAAATTCCAAATATCTTAGTAAATTTGAAATGAAGTAGGTGATGTTGGGTATTCCTCCATTATAAAATAGATTTAATAATGTTTGAAATTACTATTTAGAAAAAAGTGTTGTCTATATTGGAATAAGTTTACAGTTTGATATTTATTTTTAGAATTGTTAAAGTTTTGATGATTAATTTAATTAGTACAGTTGCTATTAAGAAGTTATGGCTTCAATTTTATGGACATATAATTGTTTTGAAAAAAAGCGGTGATTCTTTCAAGTGAATTACTCAACCATATAAATAAAAAGATATAATATTATATTGGGATATAATGTTTTGTCGCTAAATTTAAAATTTATTTGAGATTTTGTTAAGATAATATCTGAAACTTTACCTCCCATATCATGTATCATTTTTGTGAATGAAAATGAGAGAAATAGTTTTATGTGCCCAAACTAATTTCAGAACCTGTATCGGCCTGAATAGAAGGCCAAGGGTAACCGCGAGAGTGAATAGATTAATTAAGAGTCGTTTAAGTATGTTTGTTTGTTCATCACAATTTGATGTTTAGTGTTGATTCTTTGAAGCTCACCGTCTAATAAGTCACCCACGAGAATCAAGTATTACCAACTAAAACCTAAGGTGGAGAATCTGTGGGTTTGCGTTTCGATTATTTGATCTTAGGTAGATCCACGTACAATGCAGAGACACATCTGCGTGTGGAACCAATGATAACATAGCTCCTCTCTTGTTTGTGTGCCCACTGCTAGTGATGGTTCGTGGATTCTACACAAGGCAAGCAATATCGTATGCACACTTTAGAAGCCCGATTGTCCTCCCATATAGAATATTTTATGTCGCAGTTGGTGCGGTTTTCCCATGGGACTCGTGTAAAGTCATCCATTGTTGTTGCTAGCTGAGCGGAGGGATTGTAAGATTTTTGATATCCATAGATCTAGATCTGCAAAACAATAAATAAGCTTGTAAGAGAAGGAAGGAAGGAACAAGAATTGAGAAAAGAATGAAAAATTCATTGATTCTACAATATTCGGTTAGAATAAATACATAAAAGCAACTAAGTTAAGCTTAGTTGTACATGCAATAACTAAAGCTAACTAAAGTTAAGTGTGTTTTATCTTATGTTAATGTGAACATGTGGCACATGCAAACAATAAGTTAACTGGAGCTAATCTAGGTGCATGTACACCAACACAACTAGTCTAAATACATGTACACCAACAAAGATGAACTTAGTGCGATGTTGTGAGTGGAGATTAGTCAGCCCATCTATCGTTTGATTGTGTGGAACTCGTTAAATTAACAAACCCAAATATTTAGAGGGATGAACTTAGTGCGATGTTGTGAGTAGAGGTTAGTCAGCCCATCTATCGTTTGATTGTGGAACTCGTTAAATTAACAAACCCAAATATTTAAACATTTAGATTGCAAGAATGTATGGAAATCACAGAGTTTAATTGGTGACAGAGCGAAGGATAGAAAGCCACTTGAGATTCTTGGGTGGCTGTGTTTTGTCTTTGTTGACACCGGATTCGAAGGCTTTTATATTACTGAAAGCTCATGCGCAAAGTCTGGTGGTTCAGAGTGTGGACCAATGAGGTGACCAGACTGGATAGTGTGTGGACTGGTGCAGAGAAGCCTGCGTTGAATGACTTGTAGTTTCAGTCATGTTTTATCCACGTCCTACTACCCAGCTAAGAATCTGGCTTTGGCTCCTAACCTTTCGTCTATCTTTGATGGTTTTTATCCACGTCCTGCCCCCCAGCTGAAAATCTGGCTTTGGCTCCTCACCTTTCGTCCATCTTTGTTGGCTTTATCCATGTCCTGCCCCCCAACTGAAAATATGGCTTTGGCTCCTGACCTTTCGTCCATCTTTGTTGGTTTTATCGATGTCCTGCCCCCCAGCTGAAAATCTGGCTTTGGCTCCTAACCTTTTGTCTACCTTTGTTCGAGCATCTGTAGAGAATGATTTTATTGGTTTACAACATAAATATTTCAGTGATATCGGGAAGAATCAAAACGATAACCATAACTTGCCATTCTCAAGAAGCAACCAAATTTAATGATATATCCAAAGAAAACCATTAGATACGAAAGAATTTAATATGCATGAGTATGTCATGGTAATTTTTGTTGTCATTGAAGTGAGATTATTCTGAACAATTATTGTTACGAATGTTTAGCTTGCAAGTGGTTATTTTAACAATGGACAAATTTATTGGTAGGAAGTATTGACTATCAAATATGATCAAGAAGATCGAATTAGAAGTGAGTGGTTGCTTGTGAGTTTGTGAGGGTTTGTGAATATGGTGGATTATGTTTCACATATATGTATTCTGTATTAGTAGCAAGTCTATGATGTTGTTTTGTTATGATGTTGTTTTGTAATGGTATGTGGTAAAATTTTATTATGAATAACTAGTTAATCAAAAGTGCAATATCAATGTCAAGAGAACATATCATTAATTTGATTATGTGTCTATGTTATGTGTTTTCAGTGTTTCAAGGGCATCAATTACATTTTATTTTTGTGAGTATGTAAGTGTGTATGTACAAAAAGGTAATTTGTATAACTAAATCAATACTGAGACAACTTACCTATATAACTATCAAAATTGTAGCTCGTTGCATTTTGATAGATGGAAGTTAGTCCATAGAATGGTTTAGTATCAAGATTGTCCTTTGGGAGGTCAAGAAGCGTCAATCCATAGAGTGGTTTAGTATCAAGATTGTCTTTTGGGAGGTCAAGAAGCTTTTTCGCAAGTTCGTCAACAATGGTCAGAGGAAGTTATGTTTTAAATGGAGGTAAGTGGTAGCTCAAAGTTGTGGTGGTGAAAGAGCGGTGTCTACGAGATTTTGTAAGTGTTGATAAAGACCAATCAAACAAAGGAAGTTATGTTTTAAATGGAGGTAAGTGGTAGCTCAAAGTTGTGGTGGTGAAAGAGCCTACGAGATTTTGTAAGTGTTGATAAAGACCAATCAAACAGAGATAAATATTATTGTTATCATGTAAAAATTAAGCAAGAAATTTACAAATTATACTTTCATACTGAGTTTAAAATTAGTTTGAAATTTTGTTAAGAGAATATCTCAATTTCCCTATTATATTTGAAATTACTCAAGTTTCAATCTAATTATATACATATATGTATATTATATTTTAGTGAATGAAAAATAAAAAATAATTTTGTGTAAATTGATTTCTATATTTTAAATTAAAATTCAAACTCAACTTGTGAAGCTCGAATTAGTATAAAGAAAATTTATCTTATTATTTTGAGATGAGTTGTGTGCATTCATTAAAACATGTAAATGTTTTTAATGATGAAACTTTTAGTATCTAATAAAAAAATTATTTTATTGTGTATTTTGTTTTGATAAAAAGAAGGTATTTTATCACGATGAGAGTATTATTGTTTTATGGTTATGTTTTCGAGGAAAATAAAATTTAGTGGTCATATTATTGTGTTATTGTGTTTAGA
>APFE031139319.1:0-37357 GCA_000404065.3 Pinus taeda | reverse complement strand
CCAAAAAACCATCGCATCCAATACCATGGACCGAAAACCATCGCGTCCAAAAAACATGTGCGAAAATCATGCACAAAACCATAGATGGGTCCGCCCAACCTAACATAGGGTTCAAAACCAAAATTTTCTGGGGCGTTGCCTCGGACCCCATAAAGTGGGGTTACGGGTACCCCTTAAACCCCCTGTTAACTATGTGAAAATAATATAACACAACCCAACAGATTAAGCCTACTTGGGCATCAGGGCCAAAATAATATTTGTAGTTAGGTGTTAGATCAATGGGATAGGCTTCCAATAACACCCATTTATCACTTACATTGAGACATATAATTTTACATATTAGGGAGCTTAAAATTCTTCACTATCCCACACTCCAAAGCCAGAGGGTAAAACCCGATTTAGAGGGGGTTAGGCTAGATCACGGTGCGAGTGGTTCTCGTTAGGGCTATGCAACCCATGGTAGGGCAATGCCATGGTTGATCACCAAGAAGCTCAAGACTCGACCATCCCCATGGGACGAAGCTAACCTTAGTGGAAAATCTTAGGAAAACACCCTATAGGACTGGTTGTGGGAAATAATTGGTTCTCTACCCCACCTTTCTCTAGACAACTCTGCTTGCGGGGAATAGATTCCTTCAAGTAATAATTATTTTTGAAGGCCACATGAAACAATACAATTTAAAATTGTTTGAGGATTTAGGTAACCTTTAGGCTAGAGGTCATGTTTTCTTTGATATGACATGTTTTCTTGAATTATAGTAGCATATCATTATAGTTAGTTTTCACTTGCACCACTACACTAATGTTTTCTTTCTATTTGTTAGTATTTTCTCCTATCATCACCCTTTAGTCTATTGAGTCATATTTGTCTGGAAACCATTGTGAATCCTAAGAATTTGTCTCACAGACTTTGTGGAATTTACCCACAGTTTCCTTTAGTGCATCTTAATCCTCCTCATCAAGTTATAACCCATCCTCCCAGTCCTCCATTGAGTCCCCATGCTGACTCTAGTTCTTTTGATTCATTGAGTTCTTCCTCAGATTCCATAGCTTCCCATCCCTGAACTGCCACTATGTCAGGCACCAATGTGGGTGGTGGAAATCTAGGTGGTAACTAAGGTAACCCCACTGATGAAACCTTTACTGGTATGACCACTAACCATCCCTTGCTTGCTTATTGGCTACTTTGAGCGTCCCTGATTTTAGCTAGCTCATCAACGACCCTGTTCTCCATAACCCAAATTGGCCTCCTATGCCTACCAAGATTCCTTTTGACATCCCTAATTTTGAAGGTAATCATGGATAAGACTCCACAAATTATGTTCACTCTTTTCACATGTGGTGTTCATCACGTTCCATTATTAAAGGCTCCATTGATCTTTATCTTTTCCAATGCAGCCTAACTAGAGCTACTGCCAAATGGCCTTTGGACCAACTATTTGCCTCACATTCCACCTTTTCAACTCTCACCAAGACTTTTCTTTCCTATTTCCGGCTACCTCTCCGATACGACATGGGTACCGAACCCTTGACCCATTTTTGTCAAACTTCAGCCACCCACCTTTCTAACCATGTTCAAGAATGGAGTAGAAGGAGCAACATGTGTAAAGCCCCTGAGTTTGAAGACCATGTATATATGATTTGGTTTCTAAGAATGCTTTTTGCCTCCACAAGTAAAGATGTCACCTTTCACTTGCCTCAGACTGAGGAAGAATCTCTCCAAATAGCCTTGAATATGATCTAATCTATGCTCAATTAGGTTATTTTTATATTATCCTACTCTATCTGCCTTGGACTGGTGTTGTTAATGTGCTGGGGGCATCTCCTGCCACTGATGTTATTGTTGGTTCCATTGACCACCCTCAACCTCCACCACATGATCCACTACCTATGAGTTATGGTTAACCCTATGGGGGACTAGTTCTTCTTACACCTATTTTCCTCCTGATGCTTCACGTGTCAATCCTTACTAAGGTACGAACACATCATGTACATATTCTCATTTTCATCAGCAGATTCCAGGGCCAACTCTTGCTCAACCTGGTTATTCAAATGTTGTTGTGAAGCCTTACTATCCTTATGCACCGCTTAATGCTCCAACCACACTAGCACTAGCACCTCAACCTACCATTCTTCCTCTGCATCTTCCACCCCAGAACTGCCTCCTCGAGCTCAAGTGTATGCCCAATAGAGTACTATCGTCTCCCCTAACCAAAGGGAAAGAATAAGGGGAAGGGTAACTGAAACAAACAACCTCGAGGTAACTAAGGAAATAAAGGTCCACAACCTAATGCCTCTAAGGGTGACCAACCTAATCCCACAACCCAACAATAGGGTAGACAAACCAATCAAAACAATGCTCTTGGAACCAATTAACCTTGTTCTTGTTGTAAATATTTTTTCCATATTGATCATGAATTCCCCTTTTACCTTAGATGAACCAAGCATGTGAATCTCAACCAACTGCTTCTCAAGGACCTCAGCCCATTGCTCCACCTCCTCCCCCTCCTGCTTCATCCCAACCGACTATGCTTACAAATCCATTTCCTCATTAAGGATATGTGGTTGCCAAACCCAACTAGAATAATGCAACCCCCAACCTTCAAAATATGGCCAAAACAATTACCAAATTCTCATGATGAATTCCAAAGAGGTAATGCAACCTCCAACCTCTAGACTTGGTTGTGCCAATACGACAAAACTTCTGAAAAGTTAGTGACTGAGTCCTAGCTCAAAGTTTCCACTGAGCCTTTGTCATCACAAAATAATACCTTACAAATACCTCCAGCAAAGATTGAGTTTCCTCCTAATATCACTAAAGGTCCATTATGTCAAAATTCCACTTCTAAATCTGCCCATACCTATAACATCGTATATGACTTAGCATAGTCTCCTGCTATTACACAATTTTTTGTCATATCTCATGTTCAATTCCCATGCCATATCCCATAGTGCCAAAACATTTACTACTGTGCAACATATATCCATCATGATATACATACCAAAACCTCCCTGAAGAATCAAAAGAAAGTTGCCCTAAAATCATTCTTGAGAAAGTTGCCTAAAAACCTAATTTTTGGCATCAACGCGTTTTTCTCCACTTCCTGCCCATGTTGATTGTAGGTTGCTTAGTTATACACTTGCACTACCGGTGGTGGATTTCATAGGAAATCTCGTACTTAAATCCTTCTGGCAGGATTTCCCAAACTATAGGATAAGCTTCGCTCACTAGAAACTTTAGGAACATCGAGCTGGATATTGGTTGTTGTTGATATGGTTGACCTCTCTCATTTGGGCCTCTTGATCTTATCATCATGGGATTTCCCCTTGAGATGTAGACCTTCCTCCCTCTTTTGTGGATCCCTAACTCCCTCCCCCTTCCTATAGATTCACCCCCTTCCATTCCTAAATGGTTGGTCATTGATTGCTACATCCTTATGTTGAGATTATGCTTACCTGCTACCCATTCTAGATTAGAGGAGTGCTTGAAGAGTATTTTATTGGACTTGGAAATTCACCCAAAGGAAGGCTCCAACATCAAGGCATAGGTTGTATTCTTCCCTTTTTAATTTCTTACTATATACATTTGATGTTTACTTTCCATAATTGTGTAAATATTTATGCGATTAGCTTAATGTTCCTTGATCTGTTAAATAGTTTATGCTTGATGTATGTTATATATGCTCTCATGTCTTGCATATTACTTTGATCTTCCTTGCAAGTTTTTAAACATGAAGAAAAACTTAGGAGCGAGGCTTGGAGAAAAATATTGAAAGCCTTCTCTGAGGATCGAGCGATTAGCATCAGAATGAGGTAGGTTCCTACTTCTTACTACATTTGTCAAGTATAAGCTAGGAAAGTGTGTATTAGATTGTTCGGTTTGTTGCTAGACCCACTCATTGGGCTAGAGGGATCACCTCTATCCATAGAGGGTATTTTCCTTCACAACAAAATGGATACTCCACTGGGGAAGCTACAGCCTATTCATCCTCCTTTCTAAACTGATCTCTTGATCAGTATGACTAACCATCATGTTCTCAGTTAGTTTTGGTTGATATAGGTCTGCACAATCATTGGTTATTTTCTTAGAGTGCTTAGTTTGGAAGGGTTTTTGAAGTTCTTTTTATTTTTTTCTTTTTTTTTCCTCGACCAATGCATTTTTGGATTTGACAGTCACACTGCCAGCACACTTTTTCTTAAAACAGTCATGCTTATCCCTTGTTTAGCACCTGTTTGGCCTTGACAGTTGTGTTGATCCCTAAGATTGGAAAAATCTAGGGTTTCTCTGTCAAACCCCAGTGTGTTTGAGCCCCTACAATCCTATTTTGTCCTATATGACTGGTTTTTGTTGATGTTTTGATTGATTACATTATTTTATTAGAAAATCCTTACTTCTTTGAACTTTCAAGTGTATGAGTGAAATTTGATTGATTTTAGGGTTTATAGGTTGATTGGTTGCCTCTTTTCGCTTGTGAGTGTCTTTGAGTCTCTGGTTTGCTAAATGATTATGTTTGTTCATCTGGTAAAATCACTTGAAACATTGACTTGCATTAGTTTTGGTTTGTCTTGTGTAAAGTTGTTTTTCATGTGTATTAGGTCATCTTGCATTTGAAATCTATCTTTTTCATTTATCAAACATAGATTACATTGTTTGGTTTGAAAACTAAAATGAACATATTTGATTATCTATTTCAAAGAGAAAGTGAAAGACATTTTCATTGAGTGCTTTGAATTTAGTGTTATTTTGATTGATGTCTTGTTGTATTTAGGAGTATTTTGGATCTAAATTTTCGTTTTCGCTTTAGTTGAAGCTTAGTTGCATATAGACATTTGAAAATCAAACAACATCATATAAGTAAAAGTGCATTTTAATGAAGTGAAGATCATTTTTTCTTTCAATAGGTTGCATATTCATTAGTGAAAGTGAAGTTTAGTTTTTCTCTTGCATTTTTCATTTGGAAAAAGTTAGTGGAGGAATATTGCTTAATTCGTTCTCTTATTTGATGTAGTAATTGCTTGTACTCTCTTCTCTCATTAGCATATAATCCATTAGAATGAAAGGTTTCCTTTTTCTCATATACTTTCATAATAGAATTAAAGTGACATCATTTGAGCCCAAAATTGAAATGTAATTCAAGAAAAACTTTAAAATTTACTGAATTAACCTAAGGAGAATGTGGAACCTAATGAAAAAATTTAGAGGTCTAGGCTAGAGACGTATTCCAGCATCTATACACCTAGCATCTATCATTAACTGCATATATTGTATCTTGGGGGTTAAATCTTGTACCAGTATGGAAGTACATTGTACCTTCTCTAGTACTCTAGGGTGTATCAGAGGCACTCTAGTATGGTAAGTATATCAGAACGCTCTCACCAAACGATTATGCATTAAAAAAGGCTAACAAATATTTGTGCTCCCTGTACCATCGAGTATATATTGAGAGACCCCATTAGGTTGATATACTTTAGCCACAGGTAACTGAGTCAGCTGCATTATAAACGTGATACACCGAACACAACATTCGAGGAGATCAACCATCGTATGTTAAGTCCTTGGTTTTAGCTAAGGTGTATATAATAGTTCATAGATACTTGGTAAACCATCTTGCTTAGTACACCATTTTTTGATTGATTTATTGTTTTAAGTTCTCAAATTTAACTACTCACGATAACATGACTTACCCATGTAGTTATCCTTGGCCTCATATTGCCTAATTAATAGTAAATTTGAAATTGTAGGTTTAAATCAACCACCCCTTTTTTTTTTTTTGAGAAAAGGGAATCATGGTTGAACCACTGGGTTCACCTTACATTTCCCTTTCATCACCTAACACTTAAGAGTCATCAAAAGGAGCTCATACTGAGTTTTCACAGTCACTTGAAGCCCAGGGCATTGAACTTGGAATTATCCCAAGTATCCAACCCCTTTCTTCTCATCCTCCACTTTGAGACTCATCATCATCTCAGGAATTTGATCCAGAAACCCCTAAAAGCCCATAGAGGTTTTTTTATTCCCTCCGAATCCGCTTTTTGATCCATTGGTTATATCTCATCAACGACCTTATAGTCCATATGACAATCCTGGTATACCTTTGGAGTTCTCTCCATGACCATCTCAGGTTCCTCCTCGCCAACTGTTTCCACCCATGGATTCAGAAGGTGAGTTTTGAACCTCTTCTAAAGGTCCTTCAGAAGTCTCAACTACTCATACTCCTAGTGTTGATAATGATTTTGAATACAACTTTTCACCTAAAGGTTATCCATATGTGGGAAGTGTTCACCTCCACCACTCCCTGAAAGCAATGAGCCTTTGTTTCTAGTCGATTATACATCTTTGGCTCAATTGGTTTCAGGTAATCCAAGTGCATCTTCACTTTATCACAATCCCATTTGGTCATCGAGTGCCATGCCTACCTCTAGTCCATTTGTTTCAAACGTGGCCTCCCAAATTCATGTACCAACAATAGTTTCGTCAGTTCCTGTACAACCGAAAGTCATAGTTGGGAAATTAATGTCCCTATAAGTTCCCAAGGTACTCCATTAAGTGGACAATATGTGCCACCACCTATCCCACCGCATGGGGGGAATAAACCACCTTTGACATATGTACCTCCTATTTCAGGTGGACCTTATGTGAGTGCACCACAAACTCACACTACCAGAGCTAGTCACAATGTTGTTAGTGTACCTTATCCTAGTGGATCATAAATTCCATCTAGATCAGGCCAGATCCCATATCAACAACCTCTTTTAACTTAGATACCCTACAAGCAACCATATCCTCCGTATGGATCTCAACAACCTCAGAATACACCCTTTACTCAATAGGGAGGCCCCCAAATGCAGCCTGGTTCAAATCCCTCATTTGGGGCATCAGGTCAAATTCAAGCTGGAACTTATCAGTACCAACCTGGAACTCAACAAATTCTACAAGGAACTTACCAACAACAACATCCTTACATACTTCAACAACCTTTTGTTCAACAAGGACCTTACGTGCAACAAGGGTCTAACTAACAACCATTGTAGCAGCAAGGACAACCCTTGCAACAAAAAAACCAACCTTTATATCAACAAGGTTAAACCTTGCAGCCACAATTTCAACCCCTATAATAGCAAGGCCAACAATATTATCACCAGGGCCAATATTTGCAACAAAAACCTTATAATACATATGCCGCACAAACTATTTATCAACCTTGTGGTTCTCAACGGCCTATGACAGGATAATGTCAACCATACCTTGGTCAAAACCCACCTTTGTGGGGAAATAATCCACCTTTGTATGGTTAGAAAAACCCTTAGTGTGGGAAATATAAAGCTCCTTATGGTCAAAATCCGCCACTTTGGGAGTAGAACCCATACCAGTAAGGATGGAATATGCAAGCTGGGCCAGATGCACAAGTTTCCCAACGTTACAATATTGTTGAAGATTTAGCTCAAGTGCTTTCGGTGATTTCTGCCTTGGAAGTCCTTCAAAATTGTCCAACACATCGGAAATAATTACTATCCATTCTAGGAGGAATCAACCCTATGGATTCAAATTTGATAACTTTTGACCTGGAAAAACATGTTCCTCATCTTCCCCTTCAAATTGCATTTTTAATCCAAGTCATTCTTAAAAATAAGATGATTCATCGGACTGTGATTGATGAGGTTGATTTCACATGCATAATGTCGGCTTCATGCTGGAAAGCCATAGGCTCTCCATCTCTCGATCAATTGGCCTTTTTCTCTTCTAGTTCTTCGAATGGCAGTGTACCATATGTGGGAAATACCGACATTCCTTATGAGTACGTTGGGGTAGGTATTTTTAAAGACTCTACTCTTATGGGAAATTTTTCCCTCCCACCTCCTCTTGTTGCTTATTTCAACATGATCTCTACTTCTTACGATCCTTGGATCATTCCATCTCCCGATCAGGTCGATTCTTTTGTTGATGTTATGCCATTTAGCCCCATAGAACAAGCTTACCAAGCTGTTGTTTTGGCTTCAAAAACCGCTTTTGAAAGTCATAATATTCTCAATATGCATCTATATGTGTATTCACAATATCCTTGGCTTGGCTCTTGGGATTCTCTGGATCCCTTGAACGAGACATTTCCCATTGATGAGAGTATCACCAAGATTATGTCTCTTGAGGAAACTCCCTAGAATGATGCTCATCATCATTCCTTATTTCTTCCAATTCTTAGTAAGATTTCATTGTGTTTGGATACCTTTGTTTCCCATACGCTTACCCATCCACTTCAAACACCCATATTGGTGCATGACGTTTTTTCTGAGGGAAACATGGGAAACATCACTGCAACCATGCCTATCAACATTTTTGTTAAACCAAGAATTTTCGAGATCATCCATCTCAGGGTTTTTTGTTCTCTTGATGAGATCAATATTTACCTTGCCCTTTTTAAGGAATTCTGTGATGCCTTTGCCCGGTCATATGAAGAAATTCCTGACATTGATCTGAGTATAGTTTTGAACGAAATTACTACTTATTTAGATGTGAAGCCTGTTCGTCAATGACTTCGTCCAGTGCACCCTAGAAAGGCATCCACTATTAAGGGAAAGTTTCAAAAACTTCTAAAGGCTAGTTTCATCTACCCCATTACATTGACAAATTGGGTTTCAAAAATTGTCCATGTGACTAAAAAACAAGGGACTGTCCATGTTTGTGTTGATTACTGTGATATCAATTGGGCATGTCCCAAAGATAATTATCCAATTCCTTTTATCAATCAAATCATTGATGAATGTGCTGGAAGTGAGATATTTTCTTTTATGGATGGTTTTTGTTGCTACAACCATATTAATATTATTCCCAATGATCAACATAAAACTTCTTTTATCTGTCCATGGGGAACATTTACCTATAAGAAACTCCCTTTCGGTCTGAAAAATTATGGTGCTACCTTCCAATAAGTGATTTCTTATGCTTTTCATGACATTAAACACATCATTCAACCATATCTTGATGAATTAACAACTCATTATGCTAAGCATCAAGGTCATCCTGACCACCTACGAGCGATTTTTCTTCATTGCAAACACAAAAATATTTGTTTAAATCTGCATAAGTATGTCTTCTACATTAAATCTGGTCATCTACTAGGGGTTGTGGTCTCAAAAGAAGCATCTGGATTGATCCCATCAAAGTTGAGGCCATTTTAAACTTACTCCCTCTGTCATCTTTACATCAATTGTAGAGCTTGCAAGGGAAAGCTAATTTCCTTTGTCGTCTTGTACCCAAATATGATGAGCTTGCCAAGGGATTTACTCGTTTACTGAAAAACGAGATCCCATTTATTTGGGATGAAATCGCTCAAATATATTTTGATGCATTAAAGAACACTTTCATTAGTGCTCCTTCCCACATCCTCCCAATTATCACCGTGATTACTTCTTATACTTGGCCGCAACTGATAGTACTATTTCCATGGTATTGGTGGATGACGACGATGATGGAAATGAATAGGTGATCTACTACTTAAGTTGGAATATTATCGATACAAAGACTTGATATTCCCATGTCGAGAAACTGATTTTAGTCATTGTTCATGTTGTTCAATGCTTTCGACACTATATTCTTTTATGAAAACCATTGTGATTTCTGATTGCAACCCCATGAACTACATTTTGACTCGTCAGTTGTTGGGGGGAAAATATTATAAGTGGATTGTTTTCCTTCAAGAATTTGATTTGGATTTTTCTACAGCCAAATCAAAGAAATCGTTGGTTTTCATTGAATTAATTTGTGACCTTCCCTTTGCCACCACGTCTACTGCTTTTGATGATCACATTCATGATGAGGCTCTCTTTCTCATTAGAACTCTTGAACCATGGTATGGTGATATTATTATCTATCTCCAAACCAAAAATGTTTGATCAGAGCTATCTAATTCTGAACGTGATCACATTCAACATCAATCCCAACTCTATCGAATCATTGGGGATACTTTGTATTGCGTTGGTGTTGATTCTCTCCTTTGTAGATGTTTGAAACTTGATGAATATGAGAGAGTTTTCAATAAATGCCACTCTAGGGCTTTTGGTGGTCACATGTCTAGGTATGCTAGTACTCAAAAAGTCCTTCATGTTGGTTATTTATGGCCACCCATCTTCAAGGATTGCATTTTAGCAGTCCAAAAATGTCACACTTGCCATATTTACAACCATAAACAATGTGCCCCACTTGCACCCCTACACCCAGTAGTTATTGTCTACCCCTTTGCTAAATGGGGGATTGATTTTATGACATGTGACCCTCACTCATTCGGGGGGCATGGTTATATCATCGTCACTATTGATTATTTTAATAAATGGGCCGAGGCGATGCCCACACATGAAGCTGACAGTAAAATTGCCACTCAATTTATTTTTAACCATGTCATAGGCCAATTTTGCGTCCCTCAAGCCATCTTTACTGATCATGGATCTCATTTCCAAAATTACATGATGGCTGAGCTTACTTCTCGGTTGGGTTTGCGTCATGACAACTCAACTCCTTATTATCCATAGGCTAATGGCCAAGTTGAGGTAGTCAACAAAGCCTTGGTTACTATGCCTCAATGCACCATTGGGATGCATAAATTGAATTGGAATCTTATGCTATATTTGACTCTTTGGGCTTATCAAACTGTAGCTAAGATTGCCATTGGATTTACACCCTTTCAGTTGGTGTATGGTCTAGAGGAATCTCTTCCAATTGAGTGTGAAATTCCTTTATTGAAACTAGCCATGGAATTACTGTCGGATAATTCACCTAAAGAGGAATGTTTACTTTACCTTGAAAGGCTTGAAGAAAAATGCTTCTTTGTAGCGTTAGTAATTGAGGCCCAGAAAAAAAGAGTTAAGGCTCAATACGATAGAACTATTTCTCCTCACGTTTTTGCTGAGGGTGGCTTGGTCTTTCTCTATAACTAAGCCAATGACAAATTTGGAGCTGGGAAATTCGAACCAATGTGGCATGGGCCTTACATTGTCAAGAGAGTTTTATAAAAAGGTGCCTACGAGTTAGTGGACTATGAAGGAAATTCTTTGACTGAGCCTTGAAATGGGCTTTACATGAAGAAGTATTATACATGATTATCCGTTTAAATACTTATGTAGATTAGTATGTGTTCCCATTAGTGTGCAGTGTGATTTTGGTGTGTTAGTTTTATTTTACAAACCTTTTCCTCTGCTTAGCTCATGGTCTACTTGGTTTGTAGATGTCATCCAACCATTACGTCGATTTTGCTGATGGTTCTTGCTGTAGTACATAGAATCTATCTTTCATTGCATGGGTAATCTATGACCCTAATGGTGAGTTAGTGAATTTGAAAGATATATGTTTAGGTTGGACGACTAATAACTTTGTCGAATATAGTGTGGTCATCGAACTTTTGTCAGAAGCTATCTCTCTTAGCGTTAGAGAGTTAATCTTAAAAATTGATTCATAGCTCATTGTACTACAACTTAATGGAAAATATTCTATTAGAACCCTCAAATTTTGAGAATATATTTGCGATTTCATTTATTGGAACAAGAATTTGATTTTATTACTTATCATCACATTCCAAGACGCATGAACACATTAATAGATGCATTGGCTAATTATGTGTTAGATAGACATTTGTGAAACTTGTAAATCATAGAACATCACACATCGAATATGGTAAACAAGAAAACATGTATATATATATATATATATATATATATATATATATATATATTATATATATATATATATAATATATATATATATATATATATATATATATATATATGGATAATATATATAATATATAGATATATATATAAGATATAGATATAGATATAGATATATAGTCAGTGTTTGCTACATCAAAATAACAAAATTTTTGTTCCAAGACACATGGATTTATAAGCCTACATAGTGCAGAAAGTAAAGTAAACTTTGGATATTCACCCACATGGTGCTCATGATAGCACGAGATAGCCCTAATTAATCGGTCCAGTATCTAACACAGTCTAGAGGATACCCCTACTATGTGCCTCTTATAGCATAATGGCACCTCATCGATCGAGGAATACTCTAGAATCCCCCTGGTTAAGTATTCGAGGTTGCACTCTACCTCGATGATGGGATCTTCTCCCTCTACATATGGATGAGAACCTTGATTTGGCGTGCCACTCGCCTAGCTATTGCAGAAACCCCTAGAGGTCTCTCTGGTCCAACACCTATACAAAAATATAAGTCAAATCTCAGTACAAAAACTTCAAAAATAGTTTTTTACTTGAATCAATCCATTTTTCCCTTGGAGGGAGTGGAATATCTGGATCTCCTAAGAAATCCATCCCTGTATATGCCCAATCATAGACCATGATTAGCTACTAATACAACCATACGAAAGATGTTGGAGGGAATAACATCTGTTGACTACCCCAATGTCATGGCATCAACTCTCTCCATCTGAGAAAACATGAATCTCTGGGTTCTGGCAAATCCACTTCAAATCACTGATAACAGAATAATGGCACACTTTCCAAGATGGATGTCATCAAAATAGATCCGAAACCAAATTGTTTCAGATTTATGTTGGGATGGGGTCCCCTAGGTTAGTTTGGGGTTAAGATAACCCAAATTTTGGTACAATTTTTTAGATGATGTAAAGTCTCCACGATTTGTGGATGCGGAGCACGTAGATGATTAGGAGTCAAAGGGGCTTAGCCCATTGTTTTGGATAAATTTTGAGTCGATTTTTTAGATTCACGCATGGTCCGCAGACCATGGCATTGTATGAAAAAAAGACTATAAAGAGATGAGTCGTAGCGAAAGGAAGAAGTAACTAGAGGGAATGAAGATAGAGGATTGGGTTGATTGAAGAGTCTTCGGTAGGAGCTAAGGCAGGAAGGCTATGCTTCCTACAATTAGATAGGGAAATACAAGCTCCATAGCTGAGTGCGCAAAGGCCTAGGTAGAGTCTGCAACTGAGTATGTGGACCCCTACAGTTGTGTGCGCAGGTTAGTTTGAGTATGTAATTTGTTAATTAAGATTAATAAAGACAAGTTTCTAAAGAATTATTGAGTATTTATGTTCATGTCGATTTATGTTAAATGTCACTAATGAATTACTTGTTTATGAAATATTGATTGAATGCTACAGGATTCTCTTGAATAAGTCTTAATAATGTACACAATGCATGTTTAAACACTATCACGAAGACTCTGGTGATTCCTCTTATGTTTACTAACGACTTAAGTAGATTTGTGTGAACACCAATTTAGGATTGCTTCCTGATGTACATAAGTAGGTAGATTTACTGCTAAAGGTCCACAAGGACTGATCATGAACCTTTGCAAAGGTTTGAAGGCAGTTTTAACAAAGTTTCAGTAACGACCCCTAGGAGTCTACCGGTCTATGCGAAGGCAGATCTATGGTATTGGAAGACATCATACTAGTGTTTGGATGAAGAAACTTGGTTCTTGCATCCCCCCATTCTACTTCGGGTGAGATTGGAGCCTGCGCTACATGGATTGTTGTTGAAAGGGCTAGTAGTGTAGGGTTTTGTTGGTTGGCACAACTAACTCTGAACCTAGATCAGGACCCCCTAAGCCAATAAATGGTTCCATTGTCGGGACCAGGATCTGCTTGAAAGAGATGTGTGATGTTGCATCATTGGAACCTGACCAAGAAAGGAATTGAAAAGTGGTTGGATTATAAGATTCACGAGTTCGCGGCACAAGAAAATAGGAATTCGTGCTTATCAAAGGAAGATTGGTTGGACATATATCTGTATAAATGAAATCTTCTTCTGCACATTCCCAATTGAACTGTACGAGTGGTTATCGAAGTTGGTAGACAATCAAGGAAGGTGGAAGCTTGATAGTCCTATAATGTGGAGTCTAGAATTAATGCAATGACTATAAACCTCTGAAAACAAGATCGTGCGCACTGTCGATCATTGGCTCAGTCGAATTATGGGAGGATTTGTTATAGAATTTGCATTTGACACTTGAGTTAGTGAAAGCAAAGCAGAGCAATGATTCTTCAAAGGACCACGAGGTAAGTATTTAAGATAATTGAATACTTGGATTAAAATGTTGTTATGTGAAAAATAGGTGATGCCATTACCTTGATGTTCGTAGCTATGTGAAGTGGAAGATTCTTTAGAAATCATGAAGGATCAAGACTTGAGTATAATACCTTGATTGGACCTCCTTCAAGTGATGACAAAGGGGTAGGGTAGACTACGTTGTGCGATGTTGTTAAGCTAATCACTCAGGGAATTCCTAGAACAAACCATCCATCCACTCCACCACCACCTCCACTTCCACTGCATACACCTCTACCCACACCTCCACCTCCACCAACACCTTTCCACATGGCGAACGCAATGAAAATGTTGATCTTCAAGGGAATAGGAAGTGAAGATCCTAAGCAATTTTGGTTTGTTGCGAATGTTGTATGGAAAACTCAATAAATCACCGATGATGATATAAATAAAGCTTAGTTAGTTACTGCTTTGCAGGAGCACGAGCTAACCTGGTACATTAAGAATTACTTTGATAATCCTCTTGCAATGCTAGCAGAGACTAAGACGACTTTCAACAAAGAGTTTAGTAAACCTAAATCTAACTCACAGTCAATAATTGGAATTAAATAGATCATGATGAGGGTTGAGGAGATGCCTTGGGAATTTTCTCAAAGGTTGAAGTGTCAGATCACAAATGCTAATATGTAGATCATAGATAGCCAACATCATGAATGGTTTATAGCATCACTTTTTCCCCACTTGAGAATTTCTCTGTTGCAACAGAAGATAGAAACACAAACAAAAAACTTGGAGATCGTGATGAGGCTACATGCATCACCTATTCTGAATACGAAGGGAGTACAACAGATCCACTCACAATTAGAGAGCTTACACTTAGAAATACAGAGTTTGAAGAAAGACAAGGAGATTAAACTAGAAGAATGTGCATAAGTCTGGTTTTTCAAGTGCAAGGGCCATGGGCATGATAAGGATCACTATCTTGTGTACGCAAATTATATTACAGGAGGGGGACCAATTCCCCTAGAGATAGAAGCCCCAGTAGGGCTGAGCATGGGGGCTATGTTGTGGTGCGCCATTTGTCAAGTTACTGGGCAACATGCGATGGATAATTTCCATTTACTTCAGAAGTTCATCAGATACCCTAAGAGTTGTTCTGTAATTTCTGCAAATTTGTGGGCCAAAATGAGCACCACTGTCAAAGCATTGAGCTAATGATGGAAAGAAACCCTAAGTACCATATGTAAGCAGAAATGTGGCCTCCAGATCAAGGCACCGGAGGAGCGCGCGAAGGTTATCAAGGTCGAGGATGGGGTCTAGGAGGAGGAGGACTAAGTACCATATGCAAGCAGAAATGTGGCCTCCAGATCAAGGTACCTCAGGAGCACATGAAGGTTATCAAGGTCAAGGATGGGGCTGAGGAGGAGGAGGAGTGGTAGAGGTCGCGGTCAGATTATTTGCTACAACTACAAACAACTAGCACATTATGCGCGAGAGTTCCAGAATCCTACACACCCATTATGTCAATACTGCAGACAGTTTGACCATAGTATAAAAGAATGCTTGGTGCTAATAGCTAAAATGAAAGAGAAGAAAACACAACCTCAACAACTTATGCAAAATTTATAGATGATGAGGGCTAAACCCCACGAGGAAGATCAAAGTGTTAATATTGTGCTAAGAAGTGGAATAACAACTGGTGGTGATAAAGGTAAATAGCCTGAAGAAGAGGGATGGGTCCACAAAGAACCAGAGAAGGAAGCGAAATTTGATTTGGATCACATTAAGGAAACATTTATGGAAGCCAAGAAGAGCTTCGCTGAGGCCTCCACCTCAAGAAGCCAAGACAAGATGCAAGAAATCAGCGCGCCTACAGAGGTTGATCCTTTTGTACTCACTATGTATTTGAAAAATTGCATGAAGCTATGCATGATAGCAAGGTTGTGGAAGGCCTGCGGGAATTAATAAATAAATGCACCAGCAAAGAGAAAGCCCCTGATGGACACTACGTGGTTAGAAAAATTGGCAAGCTTAAGGCACAAACAGGGCGAGAGTTGAGGCTAACCACGTAGATAGGTGATTATGAAATGGATCAGGTCATCTTGGATCTGGGGTCCGATGCGAATGTTTTACTAAAATAGACATGGTAAAGGATGGGGAGACCTATGTTGTAGTGGTCTTTTATTCAGCTCAGGATGGTGAACCAGTAGAAAATCATCCCCATGGGACGATTATATGGAGTAACAATTGATATAGAAGGTGTGAGTGTGGTGGCAGACTTTGAAGTTATAGAAATCATTGACGATAGTAATTGCTACCCCGTGCTCCTGGGAATTGATTGGGCTATTGATATGAATGGGGTCATTAATTTGAAGAAGAGGACAATGTCATTTGAAAGAAAGTTACTTCAAGTTATAGTGCCACTGGATTCAATAGAAGGGGCATGCTATACTAAACCAGTCTGCGATTATGAGGAAAGTGATGATGAATTGGATCAAATTTACAAAATAACAACACAAGATCAGGACTGGATCAATCTAACGACAAATGGATGCATTGCATGGGATTGGGAAATTTCCTACACCTTTGATTATGATGAAGAGTTAGAGCATTGACAAAATTGCTTACATGAAGTCTCTAAGTTGCGTTGTAATATGATGACAAAGTCATTCTGTGGTGTTTCGTTAGAGGTAAGACAATTACCTTATTATGATGGTTTAATTGACATAGATCTATTTTTGGATGAATTCGAGTGTGAGGTCCCTCAGGACCACTACTTCCAAGAATTAGAGTTGGCACTACGCCCTACGCCTGCACGATGGTGGGGTACGCATAAGGATAGTTTTTCCAGATGGCGAGATTACATAAGAATGATGAAGCTATGATTTGGGTGTGCTAACACCATAATGACTGAGAAGTATAATGGAAGGGACAATCCACATGATAACCTAGTGAAGTGTATTAAAGCGCGGGGAACAGAACCGCATCCAGAATGGCTACACATATTTTTTCATACCTTGGACACAATCCCCATGAACTGGTATCTTGAACTAAAGTTTTGTCATGGCATCACGGAATGGGATGTACTGAAGGAATGATTCTTATTTACTTTCAGTTTTGAGGATGGGTTTGCAAGCATCGATGAAGCACTGTAGGAAACTAAAGCAGTTATCTTCAAAACACCAACAAAACCTATGGAATGGACCCAACCAGACTGGAGCACCTAGCTATGCCATGCACTAGAATTCTATAATGTGACCGTTGTAGAGGAAGAAGAAGACCCTAGGAACATCAATATTCGAGAGGTAGAAGGGCATTGCGAAGTCAAAGGTCCACAAATAGAAAATCTGAACATCTCTGCACCTTTGAAAACAAAGAAAGTAAACATTGGCACTGAGGAGGAACTGAAGTTCACGGAAAATGGAGATTACTGGGACAATGCTACATTATATAAAGTTGTTGAATTACTCCGTGAATACCAGGACCTCTTTCCAACTAAGTTTTCATATCTAAAGGGCATAATCGGTGATTTTCACATTACAAAGATCACATTGAAACTGGACGCAAAGCCTATTAAACAAAAGCCTTATCGCATTAATCCTAGTATAATGAAAAGGTTCACCAGGAGTTGGATAAGATGTTGGAGGCAGGCATCATAGAACCTATTGAAGAATCTAATTGGGTGAGCCCAATGGTGGTTCAAGAGAAGAAACAAAAAGGAGAAATAAGGATTTGCATAGATATGAGGAAGCTTAATGATGCATGTGTCAATGATCCATTTCCGACACTGTTTACAGAAGAAGTGTTAGACAATGTTGGAGGGTAGGAGGCCTATTCCTTTACTGACGTGTTTTTAGGGTATCATCAAATTAAGATCGTGCCATAGGATAGGAGCAAAACGACCTACATGACAAAGTGGGGTTGTTTCTAGTACACTGTGATTCCATTTGGACTAAAGAATGTGCCTACAATATTTTTTCGTGTGGTCATAGCAGTGTTCAAGGCATTCATTCATAAGTTTCGAGAGGTATAATTTGATGACTAGATGATGTTTGGATTAGTGAAGTGCCATGAAGCAATTTTGCGCTTGATGTTGGATACATGTCGCAGATACCAGATCGCGCTGAATTTGAAAAAATGCATATTCTGTGTTCCTTTTGGGATCTTGCTGGGTCATGTTGTGTGAAAGCAAGGATTGATGGTGGATCCTGTAAAGATTGTAATAATTGTGAACTTGGAGGCCCTTAGAAATGTCAAGCTGAGACATACAATATACTATCGAAAATTTATCAAAGCCTATGCTCAAATTACCGCACCCATGGAGAAACTGCTAAAGAAAGATGCGAAATTCTGTTGGGATGAAGAATGTAAGAAAAACTTAGATGTATTAAAAGAAAAGATGGTCACTGAACCAATCTTAGTATTTCCCTATTGGAAAAATGAGTTTTATGTACATGTGGATGCCTCTTGCATTGCATTGGGTGTGGTGCTAACATAGGCCAGTGAAGGAGAAATGGACCATCCTATATCTTTTTCAAGTAGAAAGTTATCAAAGGTCGATAAAAAATAGTCAACAACTGAGCACGAAGGGCTGGCCATGGTCTACGCACTACAAAAATTCCAGCTTCATCTGTTAGGAGGAAATTTCAAAATGTATACACATCATTCTGCCTTAAAATACCTAGTCAAAAATCCTGTGTTGGGGGGGAAGACCTGCAGATGGTTGTTATTATTTCAAGAATATGAATTTGAAGTCATTGTGAAGCTAGGAAGGTGAAATGAGGGATGATCCAAGTGGCTCTAGACACATGTAGAAGTACCACAGGACTCAAAAAGGGTAAAAATTAAACGTGGCGAGATTGTTTCCAAACTAGCATCAGATTGAAGTGCCCATCACCCTAATTCCAATGGTGCAAACGACACTCAAATCTGAGCTCATATGGAGGAGAAAAATCCTGTCAAAGTTTTGGTCAAAGTTGGGTTGTCGGCCAGGTTTAAGTGTCCTACAAATTGATTGAATCCTGGACATGGAATATAGCTCCACAGATCGAGCAAAATTGTTGCCTCTTTAATTTGTCTAATATCCCTTATATTAGACAAAATAAAAAAAAATGGAATATTATTGTAATAAAAATTGAAAAAAAATATTGTAAAATAGTGGAGGGCCATGACCCCTACCACCTCCATCGGAACCCAATCAAAATTGGTATTAAAAAATAGGTCGGCATCCATGACCCCGCCGACCCCCCAATCCACAACTGCACAAAAAACAATTAATGTAATTACATGGGGTGAGCGGGCTACCTCTGGTGGACCCATCCCACACCCAACCTCCTTCCCATATGCGCATACCATATACGTTGCCATCGCATTTATTGTGGAATTGTTGGGGTTTGATCCTACCTAGCCCATGTGGGCTGGCCCCCATTGGGTAGCCCCATGTGGCAACACGTCAAAACACCAATATAACGGTTACCTCCAATAAAAAAAACACACCCAACATGGAAACGGTTATAACGCATGCATAACCACCACATCAAGCTGCGCCTATTTTTTATGAAACAAAAAAAAAAAAACAAATGATTGTTTTTGGGAGATAGGGGGATTCGAAACCTTAACCTCTTCCTGCCTAGTCTCCTTCGCCACCGTTTGGCCACAAAGCTCGACATTGATTACTTTACTGACATGTTAATATATATACTCGACATTCATTTGCATGGAGAGAATGGAGAACAGAGGCACCGAATAGGGAACAAAGAAAGGAACAGAGGCCAAGGCAGAGTGTGGAGTTTGAGACAATTTTCTAATTAATTGCAAGTGGAACCATTATTGAGCCCAACTTTCAAGAGGGTGAAATTTATCTAGTGTCCAAATTAGAAAAACTTTATGTCGATCCTACACCTCTCAGCGACATGAACCTAATGGCATAGACATAATTTTGATCTGAGCAACAAATTTTAAGATGACTCGGAGGATGGAATCTTTGAGGAATCTAGGGGGAATCTAAAAGATTCCTATTGCCCCAAATTTTCACTTTTCCAAAATTTAGAAATTTGACAGTTGATTTTACACTATTAGATGCCACAAATCTGATGGTTTGTAATAAAATTTTCTATTTGATCATTCCATTTTTTGACCACTTTTCAAAGTGGAGTGCAGGTGTCAACATTCAATGTGCGAGCAATCATTTCCATGATATTTGATGCCAAGAGATTGATGGTACAGCTAGATCCAACAGTTTATCATCCTCTTCTTCAGATAACTCCTTGATGTGAGGTATATATAGTGTGATCATCTACTTCTTTGTCTCTTTGCTTGAGATGCATTGTACTGTATAGATCACTATTTGATGTTTGATGTGGGATCTTGTTTTGTTCTTGATGTGAGATGTACTTATTGTCATGTTTTGATTGAGATCCCTTTGTCGCCATGTTGATGGGATACTCATGTGTTGAGATCCCTTTGATGTCGTGTTGGTAGGATGCTCATTATTATCATATGTGAAATTATGTCATGCTGATAGGAGTCCTTTTGTGAATGAGAGTTCCTACAGCAAAACATCTTGGGGAGCCACTCCTGTGTGAGAGAATATTCCTCGCATGGTAGAGAAAACACATCATCACTCTTTCTAGCACTTAATGTAGTGGCCTACACCATCTTGACACGGGGGCGTAGAGACGTAGTCCACACTAGACAAACTACATTATCAACATCTTGTGTTTTATGTTGTTGATTCTTGTCATGTTACTTCTTCTTTACAACATTCATATATGCTCTGTTATGCTCTTTTAAATGCAATTCTAACTACATCACAGAAGTAAAATATCTTGGTTAAATCCAGAAGTGTAGGAAATCGGATCAAGTTTGGTATCAGAGCAGTCTTTGCATGGATGTGAATTGCGAGTGTGAACAATGGAATGTGTAGTGATGGAGGATAGCAAAGCGATGTACGAGACCATGCTCAAAATTTTCCAAAAGGTGGAAATAATGTATGAAGCTCTACAAAAAGAGATAGAGGAAAAGAAGGGATTGCAGCTTTAGTTGCGAGCCACAGAAGAGCCCCTGGAAGAACTGAAACACAAAAACCAGAGTCTTCAAGAAGATAATGTTGAATTGAAGATGCTTCTACAAGAAGAGAAAGAGGAGAAACATAGTTTGCTACAACAACTACAAGCTAAGGATGAGGCCTTGGAAAAGCTGCAGCGTGACCCATGTGAGGTAAAAAGTAATTTTCCGAATTCATGTATGTGTCATGATGATGATTTCGCTATTTTTGAAAATAATACCATAGGAATTGGTTCTAAACTATTGAGGAAAATGGGATATAAAGGAAAAGGCTTGGGAATTACTGGCCAAGGCATTGTCAACCCCATCAAAGTAGAGGAATTACCCCATCAGGTAAGACTTGGGTATGTTGGAAAGGAAGTTGGGGAATGTGCCAAGGCAACCAGCGAACCAGCCACAACAGATGATGAGAAGGCCTCATCAGTTCTTTCCAACTTGACAATGGAGGTAAAAGATGATGATTTCCTTTCAGTTTCATCTTCACATAGTATGATTTCTGTTGGAAATGTGGAGATACCAATTACAGGGACAAACATGAGGCTTCTTACTAGGATGAGGTACAAGGAAGGAGAAGAACTTGGTGTTAATAACCAAGGCATGAATCAACCATTGGAGGTTGTGCAAAGACCTTGATTTGCAGGCTTAGGATACACTGAAGGAGAATGCTCAAAGGTGCTAGATGCTTTTGAGACATCGTTGAAATCATTAAGGAAACAGAATGATGGGAACACATCACCATCGACCCATGGAAGTGACCATTGTATGGAAAGAGCTGAGGCAAGCTCTCATCGCCATAATTACACTAGAGACAATAAGGAAAGGTATAACAAGTCTCAATACTCAAATTTTCATTTCAATCACAATCATGTTTTAAATGATGGGCATAAATCAATGCATTGAAAAACATGTACTTTTTGTGGATTACATAACCATACATTTGTTGAGTGTTGTAAAAGAATGGCAGCACACCAAAGGAGGAGGCGTGAAAGACCCTCTCTACAACAAGCAAAGAAGAAGGTAAAGTAGATCTAGAGGAAGAAGATCTATTGCAGTCATTGTGAGAAAGGTGGCCATCAAAGAGCCACATGTTGGAGGCTCCATCCAGAGCAGTGCCTCAAGGACAAACCATACGTGCATGAACCAGGGTAAACAATTATTTGACAAGAAAAACCACCACAAGGGGATGACCCATTCACATTGATAAGTGAAAAATGGTTTCTAGATATGTTAGCTTTTCATGGTCATGATTTTGTAAATCATTTGTTGCATTTTAAAACGTACAAGTGATGATGTTTTTTCCATCACCTGTTAAGCAACAAGGATGTCTGATCTTATTTTGTTATGAATTTTAAATTGTGAAAGTGATGTTGTGTTTCCATCACTTGTCAAAGCAACAATAGTGTTTGGCCTTATTTTTGTAAATCATGTGTTGTAGTGATGCTGTGTTTTCCATCACTTGTTGAAGCAACAATAATATTTTGGCCTTGCTTTCATAGTTGGGGTATTATTTCCATTTGATGTAAACTTGACCACCGAGTATGTGTTATAAATTCATGGCAAGTACAGGATGCTTGGGTCATTAGTTGGTCATGTAAATTATGTAAGTAATTTGTAAAAAAAATGTACTATAGGTGTTGGGCGTGGGATCCCCCAAGGGAAGTTTTGGGGCTTAAAGCCCATACTTTGGTCCAAGATTGTAATATAAATGTAAAGACTTCGCATTTTGTAGGCGTGGAGTGCGTATATGTTAAAGAGTCATAGGGTTGTCTGCCCTTATTTTGATAATGTAATGTCGGCTATAGAAGATATATCCATGTTCCGTGGACCATGGGATTTTATAAATAGAGCTAAGATCTAAGTAGTTAGAAGCATAATCGATGGATTAAGATTGATGATGTATGTGAGATAGCTCTGAAGTGTAAGTGTTACACAAAAATATCGTCACCTTGATTATTTGCAGTTAGTATGGGTCTATCACCACCTATACCAGCTTCCTAAGCAAGTCTCAGACCTCAGCTCTTCAAAACAAGCTTTAGAAATGACAGAAAGACATGAAAAAAGCAATGTAACTCTGGTTCCACACTTTCTCTCACTTTTTCCTGCAGGCCCGCACCTTTTGTTCAGGATACCTGTGTACTTATATGCTCTGTATGTAAAGGGGAGGGTGCGTACCCCTGTGAAAGTCAAAAGGCGCAATTTTTATCTTAAAAAAGTCACTTTGGGTTAATTCTAGAGGTTTCTAGAAGGAATTTTGACGTGGATTGTTCGCTCCAAAGTGGTTCATGCATCCCAAAAGAGAAGGAGCTAATCCCTTGTTAGGAGGAGCTATCCCTTTGAAGGAGGACCTAGTAACTGCCTTCCATTGCACTATAAATTGAGGCATTGGGTCAGTGGCTAGAGAGGTTAGAAGCTGAACTTTTGAGGGTAAATGCTAGTGAAATCAAGACTTCCTATTTGAGCTTAAGAGGAGAGATCACATACCTTTTTGGCTTCATTGGGGAGTGAGTGAAGCTTGTCAAAGTAGAGGAGACTTCTTGTTGGACCCTGGGAGGAGCTTGTACAGCGTCAAGGCAAAGGTTGTAATGTTCTTCTCCTTTTGAATTAATACAATCAAGCTCATTTTTCTCAACAAGTATCTCATGTTATTTGTTTCATGGACTCCTTGACTTTCATGTTAAATATGTTTTATAATACTAGTTATTCAGGTGCTATTTAATCATTTGCCTTATTTGTGTTTGCAGGTTTGTGACAAAGGAACTTACTTGGATCGAAGGAGCAAAGGCATCCCCAAACTTGCATTGGACATGAGGTAGGCCTTAAGCACATTTGTTTGCCATTATTTATAAAGCACATTTAGAGAAATATAGTGTCTGGTTGGTTTGTTTGTCATTAGGTCTTCATTTGATTCTAGGGAGGTCTATCTTGTCCGCAAGATCGACTCATTCCGCGTGACAAAATGGTGACTCCACTGGGGAATTGATTGTTTTCCTCGTTTTTCTTTGACTTGAGAAACTTGCCTTTTTGTTTCTGTTCTTGGCTTTTTGTGTGTGGACTTGGGTAGACTTAGTGGATTTAGGTTTGTTTTTTATTTTTCATTACTTTAGTTGAAGTCTACAGTCTGCACGTGTATCACAGTGCATATCTGTATGCACTTTTACTTTGTGCACAGAGCGTACCCGCACCTGTGTAAACTCTGAACCTACGTACCCTGCTAAAATTTTGAAATTTTGAGTTTTACTCTTTAAAATTAGTTTTATTTTGTTTTTCTAGTGGTTATCCTCTGCCCATACCTTCATGTGACTAGTTGAAATCTTTCCTTGGTTTAATTTCATTAGCATTACGGTTTTAGGTGAAATTCCTAGGAGTTTTTCTTGTTGGGTTTGTTTTTCGATTTTGTTGTGTAGTGGCTCTGAGCTTAGAAGCTGTAGGGACTTCAGATCACCTTAGTGTCTACCAGCCTTCTTACGAGTCTGACCATTTATGAAATCTCCCCTTGTTGAGGAATCCGCTTTGAATTTCCTCTTTACAAAACTTCGAAAAGCTTGTGATTGAAAGTTTGGATTTTCATTTTTCAAAATGAAAACAAAATTGGTTGTTCTTGACTTGTTTGTGATTCTGGACAAATTGGTCCTTGGTTTGCTTATAGCCAACTAAAACATCCTCAAAAAGACTTTTTGTGAGCTTTTACTTCAAATAGATTTTCATAGTTTGTAGATCTTAAGTTTGCTTTATTCATAGTTTTCTCAAAGATTTTCTTTAGTTATAGTTTTAAATGTTTTATAAAATATCAAATCTCTTTTGAAAAAAGTTTGTCTTGGTAGCATTTGAGTTTTCGAATGAAAAAAGGAATTCTTGTGAAAATAATTAGTTGTCTCGTTTTGAGTGCATTGAAACGAATACTCTTCTTTTGATTTCATTGTTAAGAAAGATTTGTGTTTTCAAGTATTTGCATCTTCCAACTCTTTCCTAGCTAGAACTTCATTGAAGAGAAAAGATCATTTAATCATCTAAGTGCATTTTTGTAGTGATTTTTGAGTCGAGTCTTTACACACAAGTTTCATCTCCATCACGTTTTGACTTATCACAAACCACTAAAAATCACGCTTAAAATAAAATCAATCTAGCAATTTTTTTGTTTTAGCTCTGATACGCCAACATAGCTTAGGCTAGTATCTTGGAGTAGGGAGAATTAACTCTCCAGATAGTAAAAACAGTAGCTTTTCTTGCGGTAGGATAAATCAATTGTTGCATCTATGCTCTGGGAAAGCTCCTCTTAAAGGAGAAGCACGAGATCGTGTCTGAACCAGTGTGGGAATCAATCCTTCCTCATTGGGAACGATGCCAGATATTCACGTATTACAAACGGTAAACCTCGGATTAACCATTGTCGAGGAGACTGGGGTCACTTGTTGGTAAACCTCAGATAATGTCGAGGAGCCTTCAAGGGGATTGAGCTTGCTACTCTTCCCTTGCGTGCGTATCGGATCGTAGATTGTTCCCCTAGGTATATTTGTTTATGTTGGTAACCTTAGGGACCATATTCTCTAGGATTCTTCCTAAGGTGACGGTGGCGGGAAGATCCCACTGTACCTGGAGCAGACGTCGGCTAGACTCACTTGAATTTTTTGGGGGGTTCTCTTCACTTGAGACAGTTAAGTGGAGAAACTTGTGCCATTCTATTCATTAAGCAGGTTGTCGAGGTAACTGTTCCAACCGCTATTTCTGTATCGAACTCAGTGACATTGGATTTCATCACCAACTAGTGTTTTCGGTCTGAAAAGTTATTGTTTGTGTGTTTTTGATCTCTTAGATTCTTTAGGCATGTGATTCAATTTGTTTGGTTCCTTAGAGACTTTAGGTGATTTTCATTGAGATTTTACTTTGTTTTCGTGTGAAGTAGTTAAAAGTCTTTAACTATGGCTGAATTATCAAGGCCTTCCCGTAGACTTCGGGGCCAATCCCCTGAGTTTGTTAACGTGGTTGAGTTACTGAGGACATCCTGTAGACTTCGGGGTCAACCTCCTGAAGACATACCAAGCCAGCTTGAAGGCTTGAAAGTCCTCGTATCTCCAAGTAGCGATAGAAGTGGGTCAGCTGAAGAAGGAGAACCTTCTTTGTTAGAATATTCTGATTCTCAACCGTTAGTAATTTCAGAAGTTACTGGTAGTATTGCATCTACTAGTGATATAGGTGAAGAACCTGAAGTATCTGAACCCGAATTTGAAGTTGCTCCTACTCCCGTATCAAAGTTTGTTTCTCCGACTCCTAGTGGTCCTAGTTCTCCTAGGGTAGAAACCGTAATTACCCAAGATCTTCTTGTTGGAATCATAGCAATCGAAGAGCTTGCAATTTTGGACATCAAAGAAAGCTTTCATTTTCCGAACAATCGACCTATCTTAGAGCTTAGGGAGCATGAATCAATTTTTTATAGTCCGCCTAGGAGCACTGCTTGGTACCGTTCACTGACCAATCTTTTGGAAAATCCGGGACTTAGTTTTTCACCACCTCGCATTTTTTTTTACCCTACACCTAGAGATCATTATCCTGCATTGAATATGTCTAGTCCGTCATCCATGTATTCTCAATCTCCGGAAACCTATTTGTACGGCAGTCCTTCTATTCCCGCTGGGTATCAGTCCATCTCTGGTACTTTTTTAGGAGCATCTCCTCATCCTATCGAACAAAAGTTGTTAACTGGAATTAGTGGTACTAAATCGTTGAGTGCAGAAGAAATTCTAATGATGTTAGGCTCTCAACCTCAAGGTGGCCAGTTATCGCCTGGGGGGCAACCTCAAGGTACTCAGTATGTGCCTGGGGGGAAACCTCAGGGTACCCAGTATATGCTTGAGGAGCAACCTCAAGGTACTCAGTTTGTGCCCGGGGGACAACCTCAAGGACAGTACATACCTACGGGACAGTACGTTCCTCAAGGTCAACCCCAGACTCAATATGTACCCCAAGGTCAACCTCAGTATCAGTATGTACCCCAAGGTCAACCTCAGTATCAATATGCACCCAAAAATCAACCTCAATATCAATATGTACCTCAAGGTCAACCCTAGTATCAGTACGTGCCTCAGGGTTATCAACCCCAAGGTCAGTACCCATCTCAAGGTTACCAACCGCCTTCTGGTTAATCATATTATCAACCCTACCCTCAACCCAGTTATGGTCCTCAATATCCTCAAGGTCCATACCCCGGAACGAATTTAGTGTGGGATCCATCTCAATCTCAGTAGGTCTTGCAACCGAATGTGCAGTCGTCATCTCAACCTGGACAACCTATGGTCACTGGTCCATCTCAGCAACTCGTCCAGTCTACTGTTCAAACTTCTGCACCTTCTGTAGTTTCTCAGTCTGGAACTAGTACACCTCGTACTCTGCCTCAAACGTTTGCTGCAACTACTGCAACATCTTCTCCATCTACCCCACCTTCTTCTGGAGTATCAGCAACTCTGGTTTCTACTGTTCCTATATCTACTCCTTAGACCACTTTACCTCAGTCTGGATCTATGGTCCAGACTTCGGTCCAGATGCTTGTAGGAAGTACGGTTGTTACTTCTCAACCTCAGTTTAATCAACCTCCGTACCAAGGACAATATCAACCTCAATATGGTCCTGCTGCGCAGCAACCAACCTATCAGTATCAACTGTACCCTGGGTATACATATCAACAACCTCAGCAACCCCAATATGGTCTGGTTAATCCTAGTTTTCCAGGAGGACAAAATATCCCGAATGCGATTCCCATTCCTAGTTATCCTGGATATCCTCCTCCTGGGGCTAGTTTGCAGACCCCAAGTTTAAGAGAACCTAATTTTCAGTTACCATTCATTGTAACTTTGGAATTACCTGACTTGACGCGCCTTACGAACTATCCAATCAATTATCTTCCGTATTGGCCGCCAATGCCGCATAAGTTGCCCAGTGACATTCCAAAATTCGAAGGTAAACCTGGAGAGGACCCGTCGAACCATGTCATGACTTATCATCTCTGGTGTGCATCCAACTCCATTTCTGATGATTCTATTCGTTTACGTTTGTTTCAATGCACTCTAATTGGTCTTGCGGCCAAATGGTATATCAAATTACCGCGAGCCACTTTTTATGATTTTAGTCAGTTAGCTACCTTGTTTTTAACTCATTTTCAGTTTCCAGTCAGATATGACAATGGCACGGAGCTATTAGATTCATTAAAGCAATCGACGTCCACTTACATCTTCGATCGTATCCATGAATGGAGATGTCGATGGTGTTTAGTGAAGGTTTATATCCCGGATCAAATCTTAGCTGAGTGGTTCGTAAAATCTTTGTTGCCTAAGATCACTGAAGATGTAGCTAAAGCGAGAGTAGTTACTGAAGAGCAAGTCATTGCTCAAGTGCAGTACCTTGACTTAGTTTACACTCAGCCGGGTACGTTACACGAGAAGATCCCCAACCTACCTAGTCAAAATCAAATTGTTGCTACTCCTTCGGGGTCTCATGCCACTGATGGTATGATTGGCACAGTGAATACTAAAAGTAAGAAGAAATCTTCTAAGAATTCTTCTCCTATAATAACCTTGCCAGATTCCCCGACAGGAGAATCTTCCGTGGAACTTTCCGCCAATATTCACATTGTAGAATCTTCTATAGCCAAACCTAAAAACGGTGGTAAGAAGAAAGGGAAGAAGAAGAAGGATAAAGAGAAAAATCCAAAAGAGAAACCTGAAAAAGAGGAACCCTCTAAAGAAAAGTGCAAACCTCGTTATCCGTGTCTCATTTGTGATGAAGACCATTATACGAGAGACTGCCCTCATCGGGCGGAGGTTGCAAAAATCGTCAAATGTTCCCAAACTCCTGCTGTCTTGAAGGATTCTTTTCCAGCTCAAGATAGTAAGATGATCGGTTCATCCTCTAGTGCCAATGAAGAACCCATCTTGATGATGTCTCATGTAAGGATTGCAACTCGATCGCAAGATTATGGTAGTAAAAGTCTTGTTGATGGAAAAGAAGCAGAATATTCTCAGTCCAATCCATCAACCTCAGCTCTCGGTTCCAATCCACTACAGATCGAGAAACCTAACCTGGACTTAGTAATCAAACCTCCCACCAAGGGTGTACTTCGGAGATCTGCTTTCAATCCACATGCGAGAGCAGCTCAGAATTACAACATTGTTGAGGATTTAGCTGTTTCACCCTCAACAATGTCGGCTTTGGAAGTGCTGCAATCATGTCCAGCACAACGCAAATTACTTCTGTCGGCTATAGCAGCTGTTGACATTCAGGACCCAAACCTAATAATCTTTGATCTAGAAAATAGTGCACCGTGTCTTCCCCCATCAAATGGTTGTCCAGATTCCAGTGATAGTCAAAAACAGACCTGTTCATAGGACTGTGATTAACGAGGGAGCTTCCACGTGCATTATGTCGATACAGTGTTGGAGATCACTTGGTTCTCCTTCACTCAATCAATTCTCGACAATTCTTAAGGCCTTTGATGGCATGGGTTTCATCTGTTTGGCATTTTACAAGATCTACCTATAGGGGTTGAAGGAAAAACCGTTAATCTAGATGTGGAGGTGGTTGATGCCCCTCTAGATTACAACCTTCTCTTGGGTTGTAGTTGGTCTTACGCTATGACAGCTCTTGTCTCATCGGTCTTTCGGCTTATCAAGTTCCCTCATAATGGAAAGATCGTAACCATAGACCAGTTGTCATACTTTTCATCCGACCCAGCCTCTGCTGAGAGTATTCAACACGTTGGCAAAGGGACGATTCCTTATAGGGATGTTGGTGTAGGGTTAGTTAAAGATTCCAGTTTACTAGGCACTTTTCCTTTCCCTCCTATCAACGCATCATCTTCTACTGCAACAATTCATATGATTTCATCAAGGACTATCGTTAATGATGATCCTTGGATCATTCCTTCTGAAACTGAGTTAGACTCATTTGGTACTCTTATGCCTTTGAGTCCGTATGAATTTTCATATCAGACTGTGCAGTCGTTTTCTGACCCAATATCAACCAAAATCGACTTGATGAATGAAGTCCATGAAGACTCATTTTCAACATCAACCTCGAAACTAGAAACGTTTTCAAAACTTGTTCAATCAGATGAGAAAATTTGCGAAATCCTATGTATTGATCAGTTACCATGGGAAGATCTACATCACAGATCTTCGTTTTTACCCGAGAGCGATCGTTTTGAAAACAAATTTTCATTAATCTTTACAACTGACTATGTTAAGGACGCTCAGAACCCAATGAAACATCCTGACTCTGAGTTAAATTTGGGAAATATTTCTAAAACCATTCCCCTTGACATTTCAGTTAAGCCTGGAATTACTGAAAACGTTCATATAGGAGCCTCTTGTACGCACGATGAAATCAAAACATACAAGGCCCTATTTCAAGAATTCCGCGACGTGTTTGCCTAGTCCTATGAGGAAATGCCAGGAATAGATCCAACAATCGTAATTCATGAAATTAAAACCTACCCGGACGCTAAACCCATTCGGCAACGTTTGCGTCAAATTCACCCTCGAAAAGCTGCTGCGATTAAAGAAGAAGTTGAAAAACTATTGAAAGGAGGGTTCATTTATCCCATCCCGTTAACAGATTGGGTATCAAATATTGTTCCTGTGAACAAAAAGAAAGGGACAATAAGAATCTGTAACGACTATAGGGATATTAATCGAGCATGTCCAATGGACAATTACCCTACACCCTATATCGATCAAATTATTGATGATTGTGCCAGCAGTGAAATTTTCTTCTTTATGGATGGCTTTTAGGGCTACAATCAAATCAATATTCTCCCTGCTGATCAACCAAAAACGCCATTCATTTGTCCATGGGGAACATTTGCTTATTGAAAATTACGTTTTGGCCTTAAGAATGCTGGCGCAACTTTTCAAAGGGCTATGTCTTACGCGTTTCATGATATAAAACACATTCTGCAAGCTTATCTCGATGATTTTCCTGCTCATTCCTTACATAGAGCTGACCACCTTATCCATTTATGAGAAATCTTCATGAGGTGTAGGCATTATCGAATTCGGTTGAATCCCCACAAGTGCGTGTTCTGCATTGAAACGGGTCGATTACTGGGATTTGTAGTTTCAAAAGCCGGCATTCGTGTCGATCCTTTGAAGGTCGAAGCTATCATAAAATTGCCTCCTCCTTCGAGTCTTCGCCAACTCCAAATTTTGCAAGGGAAAGCAAACTTTTTACGTCGATTTATCCCTAACTACGCCGAGATTACAAAGGGTTTTACCCGGTTGTTGAAACAAAATGCTTCATTCTTTTGGGATGAGATAGCTCAGATATATTTTGATGCATTAAAACATGCGTTGACCCATGCACCGCTGTTGCATCCTCCCAACTACAACCAGGACTACTACTTGTATCTCGTTGCTTCCTATTCCACCATTGGAATGGTGTTAGTTCAGGAAGATGTATTCTGTATGGAAAATGTGATATATTACCTTAGTCGCACGTTGAATCCAATTGAGCTAAAATACTCACATGTGGAGAAATTGGCATTGGCAGCTGTTCAAGCTGTCCAACGATTTCGTCATTACATTTTATTACGCAAAACTACAATCATTTCTGATTGCAACCACATGATCTATATTTTGACCAAACAGTTGCTGGGGGGCAAGTACTCCAAATGGATTGCCATCTTGTAGGAGTTTTATTTGGAATTTGAAAATTCCAAGTCAAAGAAATCATTAGTTTTTTAGGAACTCATGTGTGACTTCCCGCGTGTTGATACAGAAACTGTGGCGAAGGAGCCCATTGCGGACGAATCCTTGTTTCTGATCAAAACTTTAGATCCGTGGTATGGAGATATCATCACTTATCTCTAAACCCAAACCTTTCGGCCTGATCTTTCATGATCCGACCGTTGGAAAGTCCGATTCCAATCCCAGTAATTCAAAATTATTGGAGATACTCTTTATCGCCTAGGAGCAGACTCTATTTTTCGATGTTGTTTGACTCATGAGGAAGCCGAAAGGGTCTTAAATGACTGTCACTCTGGAGCATGTGGCGGTCATATGTCTGGGTATGCCACTGCCCAAAAGATATTGCGCGCTGGCTATTTCTGGCCGTCTTTGTTTAAGGATTGTATTACTGCGGTCCGAAAATGCCACAATTGTCAAATTTTTGATCGAAAGATGCGCACTCCACCTGCTCCTCTTCACCCTATAATTGCCGTTGGTCCTTTTTCCAAATGGGGTATCTATTATATTACATGTAACCCTCACTCGGCCGGGGGGCATGCGCACATTATCCTTGCGGTAGATTATTTTACTAAGTGGGCCGAGGCGATGCCTACATTTGAGGCAGATGGAAAAACAGCTGCAATTTTCATATTCAATCATATAATTGCTAGGTTTGGTGTTCCACAAGTGATTATCACTGACCGTGGGCGTCATTTTCGAAACTTTATGATGATAGAACTTACAGACCAACTTGGCTTGCGTCACGACAGTTCAACTCCCTATTATCCACAAGCTAATGGTCTGGTTGAAGCCATCAACAAAGTCTTAGCCATCATGATCCGATGAATCATTGGGATTCATCGGTCGAACTGGCACAACATGTTATTTTCAACGCTGTGGGCATACCAGACCTCAGTCAAAACATCAACAGAGTTCACTCCTTTCCAACTAGTTTATGGTTTGGAAGCTGTGTTACCTATTGAGTGTGAAATCCCATCATTGCGAATGGCCATCGAATTACTTCCAGCTACTTCCGAAGAGGAAAGACGTTTATTATACTTAGCTCAGCTAGATGATAATCGCCGCGATGCTGCATTAGCGATCGAATCTCATGCCAAACGTATTAAGGCTCAGTATGATCGAAATGTAACCCCTCGAAATTTTTCGGAAGGAGATTTAGTCCTTTTGTACGATCAAGCAAATGATAAATTAGGCACTGGAAAGTTCGTGCTTATGTGGCATGGTCATTTTGTTGTCAAGCGAAAGCTAGCGAAAGGGGCCTATGAATTGGTAGACTTTGACGGGGTCTCTTTAGGTAAACCCAGAAATGGTCTTTACCTGAAGAGATATTATGCTTAAAGAGAGTGTGGAGATTTTGTTAGTTAGATTAGTTTTTTCTTCTAGCTGGTGTGTTTTATATTAAAAGTGTGCTTAGCTTAGAGATTGAGTTTTCCGTCGTTATTCCTGATTATCTTGGTTTTACGTTTGATGTCGACGCCTCTTCAAACATATATTGGTTTCGCTGATGGCGCTTGTCGTAGTACACGGAATATTTCTTCCGCAGCTTGGGTTATCTATTCGCCCTCTGACGAGTTGGTATCTATGCATGGGGTAAGCCTCGGTCAAACAACGAACAACATTGCAGAGTATAGTGCAATGGTGGAGTTATTATCTGAATCTATTTCATTTTGGATTCAGAGTTTGATAGTGAGGTTAGATTCTGAACTCGTTGTATTACAGCTTAATAGAGTATACGCCATTAGAAATCCAGTTTTATTAAGATTATTTTTGAGAATGTGTCTCTTGGAACGTGAATTTGACTATATTTAATATCAACATATTCCAAGATCTTTAAATACATTAGCAGATGCAATTGCTTCTCAAATGTTAAGTAGACATGTGCAATAATCATACAAGTAAATTTAAAAACATTCCATAACATGTTTAACAAGATAAGTCGATAATAATGATATCATATAATATAGGAGTGTGTCAAATATACATCGTCCTCGATCATAGTTTGAAAAACACCTTATGATCGGCAAAAATGATAGGTACAAAAAGCAAATGTCATATGTGACTACAATAGGCGATCATCCCATCACTGGTGATGATATCGATACGAAACCAGTGCACGCGTCACCTTACAAAGGAACCTCCTAAAAGGTTTGGGGACTCCAATCACATAGTGCTAAAGTCGACGAGGGATGTTGTCTATGCTGGTCTTGGGAATGTCCCCTGTCAGGCGCTCTAGGTGACTCTCCAACTCGGCCAAGTTCTCTGCTGATTCGTCCTGTGGGGCTGGAGCCAGTGCAACTGGTTGTTTTCTCTCGAAAGGCCGGAGGGCAGCTGGTCGCTGTGGACCCACATCTGCATTTTAAATTATTACTATCAGTTTTGAGACGATATAAAAATATAAAAAAAAATTAACATTAGGAAAATGTTGAAAATGATTTTACCTGAGTCATCCCACTACTCTCTTGGAGGAAGAGCCATGTCTGGGTCTCCACGAAAATCAACCCAGCATAAGGGAAATCCTGAATAGAAAAAACCTGGTTCTCCAACCATTGGAAATACTCAGGTTTGAACCGAACGACCTCGGTCCCCTCGTAAGGATGACAGGCCATGACTGCGACCCATCACATCAGTTTGGGCTCTCGGGGAAGCCTAGCTCCAACTGTAAGGTGCTGCGGGATAAGAATAGGAATCCTCTCCAGGCCAAAGCTCATGACTAAAGCTCCATAACCAAAAGTCTTCAGTCGTCCGTTCTTGGCCCTGGTCAATTGGCCCTTCACATTGGCCAACACAGCATCGCACCAGTTGAAGATGGTGCCCTGAAAGCAATCAACTGCTATACGCATCTGGGATCCGGTGGCAACATGTAATGCGGCAGCTCTGGAAAGTCTAGTAACAGTGAATGCAATCACCTTGAGCTTAGTACGGGATATGGTCTTTATGTCTATCCCTTTGTCTCTAGTCTGGCTGTTGCAGTACTCTAGCCGGAGACTATCGACAGACTGGCCACCTGCCCTAGTCCCGAACAGAGTCAAGTCAACGGCTCTCTTAGGCAAACCAGTCAAAAAGTATATATCTGCCGGCTCGATCTGGAGCTGGTGGCTGCCAATGAAGAAACACTGGTCCTGGACGCTCCATCTGTGAACCATCCACTGCAAGAAATCCACCTGAGCCCTCATGCCAGGAATGGCCCAGTATTTGTATAAGCCACACGCCCTCAAAGCATAAAGCGAAGGTTGATGATTCCATGCGGCAGCATCCACGTCCTCGTGCTCTCGTTCACACCAATCTAGCATGGTGTACTACCTACATCAAGCCAAAAGATCAATTAGAAAGCTAGAATAATTTTTCTTTGGTCCATTTTTGAGAAATTTTGGGTTAAAAACCATCACGGCGGGGCCCACACCCTTCATGTTGGACACAGTGCGTGGGACCGCACTTTGTCCACATGGAAGGTGCGGACCCTGAGCTTTTTCCCAATGGAGAAAAAGTCGGGGTCCATAGGTTCGCAGTGGTGAGCCTGCGTACCCGAGCACTGGTTTTTTTCCTAAAAACCCTCCTAAAAAACGAAATAAAAGACTAAATTGAAAAATTAAATGGTCAAAAAACAAGAGAAGGATGATGTGGATTACCTGGTGAAGACGACGTCCAATTCTGACTGTTGGATTTTCTGCAATCCTCTCCGGAAGTTTTTAGAGCAAAAGCACTATTTCCTCACCCAAAGCACAAATGGTAAAAATGAATGGTAAAAACCCCTTTTTTATAAGTTTTTTGAGTAAATAAATTACAAATTTGTTTATGTTTCACTTTAAAAAGGTATTATTGCGACATTTTTATCTCTTTCAAGCAGGTATGAGTAATGTTTGTGTTTTTGTGAAAGATAACAGGATTATTCAGGTGAAACTATCATTTTCAACCAGAGTCACCTTTAAGCCCTTTTCTGACTCCTAAAACATGAAAAGATTGTCGAGTTTTTCTTTTAAACTCGTTAAAACGGAATTAAAAGATGGTCGATTTACAACTCTTTTTCGACCGTAAAAACATAAAAAGATCGCCGTATTTTTGTCGTTTCAAATTCGATATTGGTTATAAAACGGCGTGTCCTTGGTTACTTTTTTACTTTTTCGGATCAAACACACTAATAACGAAAAGTACTCCTTGGTCGTAAAAGATCAAGCGGTTCTCTCAAGTATTATTTTATACTTTTTCGGGCTTGGGAGACACAAAATTACAAAAAAAACAAACCCTGGAGTCTTCTTAAGTTTTTTCAGACTCTCTAAAAATGAAAAACGCCGAGTTTCTCCTATACTGGACTCGGTAAATTTCGACAGTAAAGGACCTGTTCTATTACAAACAGGAACAGACCACTCCTTCTTAGGGTTCGAATTTAAACTAAGTTGGCCTCACCCCGAAGGGTGGAGCTTATAATCAAAGCATATGTATCCTCCTCAAGCTTGTAAAAAAAAAAGAGGTCTTGCCAATAAATGGTGTGGGAAAGAGAGAAGTATGTCTATGTCAATACTTATAACTATCTTGGAACACGACACTTTCATTCACCTGGGTTGGGAAATCCTTTACCTAACAGTTGATCAAACCATATTGAAAGTCTTCAGCTGGTTTCTGGGTATTAACTTTGGGTCAATCATTACCAAACCATATGTTGTGTCGTTATGTGTTCAAGAGGTCAGTGCAAATAAGCCATTCATCTACAAAATGTCTGTCATCCATCTCGACCATCCCTGAGTCAGTCCTTGCAACTAAATTTCTTCAACTTGATTTATGATTTCGTGTTGTGGGCTTGCCTACGATGGATCACTTTCTATTGACTTCAACTCATTATCTATAAAGATGATCTAGGAATCGTCAGTACCTTGAGATCTGCATGCCTCAATGGCAGGTTTCTCGCCTTTGACGACAATTTACATCATTGACTTTTGATCAAAGGATTCCATGACATATTCGACATCAACACATCTTATCACATTTCATGGATTGTTCTGAGTACTTTCAGAGCCATTGTCATTATTGGTGGTTTCTCTCATGCTTGTTAATAGTTTACATCATTGACTGGTAATAAAGCGGTTTCTACCATGTTCGACTTTGACACATTCAATCGCATGGGTAGAATCGTACTGTTTCGGGACGTAGAAATGAAGACCCTGGATCTAGTTTCCACCATCCAGGTTGCGAGGAATTTTGTATTCATTATATTATGGACTATTCATAAACAGATGGCTGCATCCATATTGTGTCCACATGTGTCTGTACTTATGATGTGTTACGAGATCATTCCTATATCAGAGCAGTAGTTAGTCTTCTAGTCAGTTTTCAGTCTCTTAGTCAGTTTTTTATCTGAGTATGGGAATGCCTACCTCAGTGATGATATGATCTCATATATATATTTTGCATTGAATGTTTTTACAGGTTCCAACCGGGCTTCTCCGCAAGATGATCCTCGAAATGATAAAGCACTTCACTCTTCCTATATGATAAATGAAAAAATCCTCATATACTACAGACTTCGCACTTTAGGGGGCAATCTGTTACAC
>APFE031139318.1:2566-53058 GCA_000404065.3 Pinus taeda | reverse complement strand
ATAAACATGTTTTTTAGTGACTTTCTCTCTTTTTTGAAGTTTGACATGAAGAGCAGAGGTATTAGGCTTGACAAGGAGGATAATATGACTATTGATGGAGCCATATTAACTGCAAATAGTCATGGTGACAAATTTTAGTGTAACAATAACCTACATGGAAACTTAACTTTACCACTAGGTGTATGCCCCCAAGCTTCATTACATTCACTTAAGTATACTACTTGTGGCTATTAGGTGGATGGTATGAAGGTTCGTTTACGAGATCAAGTGAAAGACTCGGTTGGGATTTTATGAGATCTACTCAAAGACTCGAATTGGAACTTTTCTCCAGGGGACCTTGTTTCATTTTTTAATGAGCTTGACACAAGACAAAGAACTCTACTGAGATTCCTTGCTTCAGTTTTTGACAAGATTGACACAAGATAAGGAACTATGCTCATACTTCTTGTTTCATTTTTTAACGAGCTTGACACAAGACAAGGAACTATGCTCATATCCTTGGTTTCATTTTTTAATGAGCTTGACACAAGACAAGGAACTATCCTCATGGGCCTACTTCATTTTTTAATGAGGTTAACACAGTAAAAGAATTATCTTCATATTCCTTGGTTTCATTTCTTAACGAGGTTGACACAAGACAAGGAACTATCATCATATTCCTTGTTTCATTTTTTAATGAGGTTGACACAAGATAAGGAATTATCCTCATACCCTTGGTTTCATTTTTTAATGAGGTTGAAACAAGACCAGGAACTATCCTCATGGGAGATGTTTCATTTTTTAATGAGGTTGACACAGTAAAAGAACCATCCTCATATGAGTTGTTTCATTTTTTAATGTGGTTGACACAGTAAAAGAACTATCCTCATTTTCCTTGTTTCCTTTTTTAACAAGCTTGACACAAGACAAGAAACTATGCTCATATTCCTTGTTTCATTTTTTAACGAGGTTGACACAAGACAAGGAAATGTCCTCATATTCCTTGTTCACGACTCATAAGAGGTCATGACTTCCAAGAGGTTCTCATTAGATGGGAGAACAATGCTCTAGAAGGGATCATTAGAGAGATCTGGTTCCAATGCCCCCAATACATAATGTACAACATCACAAAATTTATCATCTGTTGATGTAGGCATAGAATGAGTTGCCACATAATTGACCCGTGGCGGGGAAGATACCATTGGGACAAAAGGACCATTTAGGGAAGATGGTTCACTGGGAGCCATATTTGGACTGGGAAATGAAAGCTAGTCAATAGTGACAATTCTACCTTCATGCGGGAAACAAATTACTTGAAAGAGTGTTGAAACAATAGCTCGCATGTCATAAAAATAGTCGCGCCCAAGAATTAAATTGTAATCTAAAGGGCCTGGGACTACCATCACATTGAGATAAATAATTTTTCCTCCCAAAGTAATAGGAAAATGAGGGAGGATCCCTAATGGTTGATTTGTTCCTTTATTAAAAGCCAATAGATTCTGGGTAACAGGCACAAGCGGCGACAAACTGAGCGCTTTCCAAGAAGTTGAGGAAAGGATACTCACAGATGCACCTTCATCTATAATAGTGCCAGATACAATCATATTACAAACCTATACTATCCTACCAGTCAATTCCAATCAAACGAAGTGAATAGACTACTTGGAGGGGGTACCATAAGAATAGGAGAATACTCATAGATGCACCTTCATCTATAATAGCGCCAAATACAATCATATTACAAACCTATACTATCCTACCAGTCAATTCCAATCAAATGAAGTGAATAGACTACTTGGAGGGGGTACCATAAGAATAGGAGAATTAACCCCTTGAGTTATGAGAGCGGGATGATTTTCCTCCTATCTTGATGGAACAGGAGGATTGCCCCCAGGCTCATTGGAATCTTAAGAAACAAAAAGAACTTGAGTGGTATCATATTCACTCTCTTCAAGAAAGGTACGATTAACTGAAGGTGAAATCGGGTTAACTATTACTTCGACCTGTTGATTTGGGTTAGATATAGACTCATGGGATTCACATTTAGAGAGAGTGGGTTTGACTGACGGTTGATTTGGGTCAGTCACTTTATCAGCTAGTGAAGGATTAAGGGATAGTTTCTTGTAACCAGATGGAAGTCGCTGCAATGAAGTAGGACGGTTATCGAACACTTTTTTGGCTTCATCCAGATAGGGAAAAAGGTGAATGGGATGATTCCCTTCACATAACCTATAGGGAAACTTAACTTTACCCTTCTTTCCATGAACTTTATTACCACTAGTTGATGGTGTGTCACCAGCATGATCTCCAGAAGTTGATGACATAGGATGATGTGAATGAGAAGACCATTCTTCTAAGATCTAAGGAATATCATGACAATTTCGAAGAATATGGTCTCCCACATAAAGTTTGCATGGATATTGAACTTTGTGAGGCTTGACGGATGGTTTCTCATCAGATGCTACATTCAAAGCAATGGTTGCTTGGTTGCCCCTCTGCTGAATTTGCGTCTTCTTCTTTTTCTTCCTTTTCTTATTCTTCTTAGCCACCTGGTTACTAGTACCAATACTTTCACTAGGTGAAGAGGAAGAAGGGTAGGAAGAAACAACTGAGGAAGAAGGAAAAGGGTAAACTTTAGGATCAAATGGAGGTTGATTTTTTCCATTTGGAGGAGTACTCGATTGCAGAGAAATAATGGCATTTTGAACCAAGGAGGTTTAAAACAACCATACTGGAAAGCCAATGGTAAGTCCCAGAAGAGACAATGTAGCCATATATGGAGCACCAATATTTCCAAACAGAGGGAAAGGACTAGGATTCCCATCAAAAGGAATCCTTGATTGTTGGACTCCAGATTTGTTGCCATATGTCTCAACATAAGACCAACTAAGGAGCGAGTGTGGAGAATGTTATCCACGATCAACTAATTTTATTTTAATCAAATTAACATAACAAAACAAAAGAAGGATAATCTAGGCAAATGGTTTACTAAGCAACTGTGAACTACAGAATACATCCTGGCGAACCAAGAAGTATGGGCAGGTGATCTCCCCAAATGTTGTCTTCAATGTATCACAATGTACAAGGCGGCTGACTCGGTTACCTAAGGATGGATAGCAACCTAGTGTTGTCCTCCCATATATACACAAAATTACATGGAGGCCCAATCCATATAAGCGACGTTTAATGCAAAACTGCACTGTGAGAGCATTCCCATATACTTTACGTACTGTAACACCGCCCTATATACCCGAAGGTACGTGGACGAGCTACGATATACTCAAGTACGTGGAATGAGATATCACATTAGAGATGTATTGCAGACAAGTTAGTGAAAACTGCTTTGTTTTACAATGTCAGAACACGTCTCTAGCCTAGAACCACTAAATGTTTTTCATTAATGACAATACTCCATTAGGTAAATTAATGTTAATTTTAAGTTGATCTTGCTTGGGAATTTGCCTTTCAAGTTCACCACATGATGTATTCTGAAATTCCTAGGAATGCAACTATCATGATAAGCATTTTTTCCATTCAATTTAACGATGAAAATCCTAGCTACTAGGGATAGAGCAATCAAATTTCTTTCTATCAAAGAGCAAAGAGCACAATCTAATGCAATTTCCCTACACTATTCCTATGAGCACACACAAAATTTTGTCAATGGCACATGCATGTATTTCTTTTCAATTTCCTTAATGTGAATATGAACAAAAGGAAATATGCACATACAATCAATCAATCTTTAACAAAAACGAAGACTTTTATGACAATTTTGTTTCGAAGGAAAAGAAGAATTTATGACACTTTCTTGCAAACATAGATTAATCAAATATATTCTAAATTTGACTATATAATGATAATGACAAAGAAAACATTTAAGAAACATTAATCAATCAAGTCAAAGTAGGGTTGGACAAGGAGATAGAAACTTGTTCTCTGAGCCATGACATTCATTGATCAATCAACAAGCAAACAAGCAGAGAAAAGTTGACAAAAACACATTCCAAGGTTCGAAACTGACCTTAGGAGGATCAACGCAGCCCTGAATGGGAGACAGTGTGCTTTAGAGCACTGTGCCTAAGCCAAGAGTGCTCTATAGTGCACTGTGTCCCTCACAAGCCTGCGTTGGTGACAGTGAGCCATTTCAAAAGGAAATTTGACACAATTTTGAAAAAAATTTCAATGAAAAAGAGCTGAAATTAAATCAATGAACACAAGTAGGGTTTGCAAGGATGTACTAGGAGGTGGATAAGCTATTAGGAAAGAGGACCTTCCCCAGTGGAGTCACCAATTTGTTTTGGAGAATTTGGTATCTATGGATAAATACTAATTCCCTAGATCAGTAGCCATATCTAGAACAATAGTTTAAAGCATTTTAGCCTTTTCCTATAAGCAATAGATAAGAAAAAGAAGATGAGAAGACCTACTTGTAGTTCCAATTTCCTCTTGTCTCCTTTGTATCAATCTTGTCGCTCCTCCCTGTACTTAATATGCTTGAGAAGTACTTGTAAACACAAACAAAAAAAAAAGAATCGATCAAAGCAAAAGATCTATTGAATATAAGTGAATGGAATCAGATACATTTCACACATATAAGCATTATAAGACAATAAAAACATATGGGAGAAAGGTTCAAATACTTTGTTGAATAGAAGAAGGAAATACAACCATTGTGTCTGATTCAAAGTCATTCCTCCAACTTGGATCCCATCTACATCACATCAAAACCATGACAAACTTGTAGCATTACAATACTTGCTCCAAAGCCAATTCTCATAACAAAATTATCTCCTTACAATTCAATATAATCCAACCCCTTGATCACTTAGATGAGTGGTCAATTTATAGGGAGATGAAGGAGGTTTTGTCATAAATGGTGGCATTGAATGACCTTCCATACTTAGAATTAGTTCCATGGAGGAAGGGATGAGAGGATAGGATGCATCTTAACTCATTCCTCATCCATTTTTAAGCTCATAAGAGTTGATAAGTGAGGGAACCTTATATATGAATCCAAAAGATAAGAATATTCCCCAAACCCTATGTGAATTTCGCTCAAACTTGCCCAACGTAGGTGAAAGGAAGCCTAAGTGCTTTATAGAGCACCCTAGCATGGACTTAACTTCTCTACAGCACACTCTTACATGGGCCTACCTGCGCTAGTTCTTCTAGAGCCCATTTATGGATGTCTTCAAGTCATGAAACTATCTGGGAAAGAGGCATTCAAAGGGGTGACTTGTTTAGGGCATGTAGCAACTGAAATTAGGGTTTGATGAGCCCTTAAAATATTGATCTAGATGATGGGATTGATGTGCCCAAATGGATCTATAACACTACCCCCATGGATGAAATGCATTTGCAACCTCAAGTGACTCTTGATCCATTTGATAAGTGGGGCATGGATTTCATTGGGCACATTCATCCACCATCATGGCATAAAAAGCACATAATTGCATGCAGTGATTACTTGACAGAGTGGGATGAAACCAAGGCTATCAAGGTAGAAATAGAAGAGAAAGTGGTTGAGTTCTTAAGGAAGAATGTATTTTACAAGTTTGGGTACTCTAGAGAGCTCATCATTGATCAGGGAGCTTAGTTCACGTCACACCTCATTGAAATTTGGTTGAGCCAACATAAGATCAAACACAGGAAGTCAATTGCTTATCATCCTCAGGCCAATGGACAAGTAGAGGTTACTAACAAAGCATTGGAAGGCATTATCACCAAGGTTGTGAGCAGTAGCAGAAAATATTGGGCTCACATAATAGAGGCCACTTGTGCCTATAATACAACCTGGAAGACAAGAACTGGCTTCATCCCTTATCACTTGGTCTATGGGAAGAAGTCTCTCCTCTCCATTGAGTTTGAGTACAACACTTTGAGAATGACAACGCAGTTGGATTCAGATGTTACAAAGTCACAACAAGAGAGGATGCTCCAACTCAATGGTTTATATGAATTTACGATGTAGGCCCTCCTACACATAGAAGTTATTAAAGTATAAAGCAAGGTTTGGCATGAAAAAAACATCAAAGACAAAGTTTTTCAAGAAGGTGATCAGACTCTACTATATGAGTCCAGGTTCAAGGAATTCAAAGGAACATTGATGACCAGGGGGCAGGGACCATATCTGATAGAAAAGTGCCATGACAATGGGGCTATGAAAATAAGGACCACTGATGAAGAAGGTATCCCCTTTCTTGTCAATGGATACAAACTGAAAGCCTATAAAATACCTCTGGAAAGGGAAGACTTCATCAGTACCATCAGTAAGGAAGTGAATGTGCTTGGAAGTGTCTTAGCTTCTAGCTCACCAAATTCTTGAAGATTGTTTTTATTTTTGAAAAAAAATGAAAAAAAGAAAAAAATAATAAGGGGCCTAGGTGAAAACCTCTATGAGACACCTGAGGCCAAATTTCGGGTTGAAAACCTCCTTGAGCCACCCCAAGAGTGGAAAAAATGAAAATAAAAAGATCCCTAGGTGAAAACATCCCTTGAGGTGCCTAGGGCAAGAAAACAGGTTGAAAACCTCCTTTGAGACAACATGTATGCTTTAAAAAAAAATGAGAGAGAAAAGGAAAAAAAAATCCATGGCAGGGACCTCAAACCTGCCCACTAATAAAATTTTGTGATTTTTGCAGGTTTTTAAAGGAAACAAAGGACTCAAAGTTCAAGGGACAGTAAGCTAGAAACACCCAATTCTTCTTCCATTCACTTCATATCCCCCATGACTACTATGTCTCCATCATCCATCCTCACTTCTAAGCATCAAAAATTAATTTTTATGCATTTTTCTCACTTCTACAATGTTTCATATAGTTACTATAGGAGTTTCTTGTAGTACTACAAGACATCTTGAAACACTACAAAAATGAATTCTCGATTGGAAAATGATGATGCAAGAATGTTCTAGGTTGAAAGAGGGGACCATACACCTCACCTCCTCTCACCCAACACCATCTCATGACCATACCAACCTCTGTTTCCATCAAAAACCACTTAGAAAAAATGAAAAAAAATACAAAAAAAGAGAGTCCAAGGGTCATGCCATCATTGGCCTCACTCACCTACCACTCCATCTCCTCCATTTGCATCCTTCCACTCCTATGTCACCACCCATTCCTCCTCCAAGTGAAAAAATCAAAACAATGATGAAAAAAGGCAGCTATAGGATTTCCTGTAGTAATTACAAGAAACCCTTTAGCAGCCTGTGTTATCACAGCAGCAGTTTCTCCATGCATTCTCCTTCACCGTCCATGAAAGTAAAGGGCTCAAGCACCCCTGCATAAATTATGACTCCTATCCAGAGCTCATCAGCAGCAGTAGAGACCAAGCACCTCCACATAACAACAAAGAAGACAACCACATCAATAGGAATAAATATACATAAAAGTGACCAAGGAAAATCACTTACCTGAACAAAAAGAAGCACAACAGAGTCACCCGCTAGCATGCATCAACCAAGGAAGGCACATGTATGGCACCTCATTCAAATTATTCCTTAAGTATGATATGATAAAAGTGTAGGAATATGAAAAAGTTCGATTTTATAAGCTAGAGGTGGCCAGTTAACTTGGCCACCCTCAGCTTGAAAACAAAAAGTGAACTCCTAGTCAGCATGACAAGTTGCAATGTCACATCGAGGAGAATGAGTTGAAAAGGTGGTCAATTTAAGTTTTGTGAGAGTGGGTGATGATTACGAGGGGAGGATGCATGATAACTAACAGTAGGACAACAATCCAAAAGAGGAAATCTCATACACTACCAATCAATACAACACTCCAAGGAGTCGACCATAAATAACAAACATTCCAAACTCTCATGCACCATTTGATCATTGCGAGATCAGAGAAGACCGGGACCACCTTGGAGAGCCATCGAGGAAGCAAACCTATTTCAGCTACCCTACAGGAAACAAAACTACAGGAACAACTACAGGAAACAGAGGGATCTTTAGGAAGCACTAGAAATTCATAGAGAACTATGCAAGGGCTTGCCTAGGGTCTAGTTGCTCAGCAATTATCCTCATCCAAATAATCACAGTGAAAGGTAGGTGGCCCATATCTCCTATGTTATGAATTGATAGCTAGGAAAAGAAAACAAATGAGTTTTCTAAGTGATTACAATGGGCCTGGGGTTTTAGACAGAATTGTGTGAAATTTAAAAGTTGTGTGGAGATAGAATGAAATTGCAGCCATCCACCAATACTCTAAACTCCCAGTCACCCTAGAAACACTAAGGCTAGCCTACCAAACTCCCTACAGTCAGCTAACCAGAGAAGAGACATGATAGGAGGATTTAATAGAAGGGAACCTATAGAGACATCCAGGATACACCTGCATCCCCTTGTGGTAGAAATATTTAGAAGGAATAACTGGTTGGGATTCTTTGAGCTGCTTAGAGGGTATGATGATGATGTAGCCCAAGAATTTTGCATGGCACTTAACCCTCAGTTTAGAACCAATTCTACTACTGTTGTAAGGGCATTATCAATTAGAATTACTCTTAAAGGTAATTAGCAGAATCACTACACTTCCTCAAGGGATTCAATGGAGAAAGGATGATAAGGCTACATCACTTTTTCAAAGAAAAAATTATTCTTAAGGGACGAAGATCTAATTGAGGACAAAAATGGGATAAGAAGGGAAATCCTTCCCCACCCTTGGAATGAGGTGAGCTATCATATTCTCAAATATATCTCTTGTGAAGGGAGGCTCAGTATAATCTATGGCTACCAATTTAGACTCCTCCATGAGTTGATATTTGGAGAGGATATACCCATAAAAAAAAGACTCAGTGTAACTTACTTCTTGTTGCATCAATAATAGACATAAGCCTAAAGGTCCAAGAGGAAAAACATCAGCAATTGGCACACCATGGTCGTATTAAGCTAATACTAGAGGATGCCTTGAGCCAACTAAGAATCCATATTCAATGGTCCAAATTTAGAGAAATGGACAGAGAGGGTGTGATTGAAATACAAGCCCTTGAATATGATAGGGAAAATACCTCTAGTGGAGAAGGAGGCAGAAGAAGAGGAATAAGAACTAGAGGAGGAAGAGGAGGTAGAAAGAGAAACCAGACGAAGAAGAACAAAAGAAGAAGAATGAGAAGAAGGTGAGGAGGAAGAAAACAAGGAAGAAGCAAGTCCTAAGGAACATACCAAGGGAGGGGAGGAATCTCCAAGGTTGTCCCTTGATCCCACTGAGTAGGAGGGAGATGTTTCCTTGACTGCCCTAAGCACACCTATCAAGTCGAAAAGGAAACGACAAAGGCAGACTCCCCTCTATTTAAAACCAAGGAGGTGCACCAGGATCAAACAAGGGAAACCACAAACACCCACCAGGACTCCAATATGTTAGTGTCTATGAGTCACTAGTGATCAAATGTACTCTTTCAATATGGTTCGTATGATCTGAGGTCAAATTGTTATAGTTTCAAATAAATTTTGATCATTGGTCGATTCTAGGTCATTACTACTCCCTCCATTCTTAAGGTCAATAAATGCCATCATGGTCTTGTCATCACTCCTTGTGATGGGTCACCAAAAGAGTGTCTTGGTCATCATTTCATGGTAATTCATATTGCAAAGGTCTAAAGGTCCAAATCATGGTTTTAGGTATTCATTTGGTGTCATTATTAGGTCATATCATCATTGTCATTTAGAAGTCATGTCATCACCTCATGTCATCATTATGGGAGTAGTAATTAGGGGAAAGTGTTCAAATAGTTTTCTAAGTTACCTTTTCCTCCTTGTGAAGATGTAACTTTGCCTAATAAAGCTTCAAAATTGCAGTACACTACCATATTTCATCATTCCTCAAAAGGACATATGATGTCATGCCATCATAAAAAAAAAACAACTTCTAGCCTATAAGTAGATCATCCAAGCATGATAATTGCTCATTTTACTTTCATTGAGCATCTCTCTACCATCGACCTTCATCCCAACCACCTGATCATCAAATTTCATCCTCAAAATGAATTTTTTCCTCCCACACTTCACTTATGGCAGTTTCTAGGTTAGGATTGTGTTTTACACATCCCCGCCCATTCCCCTCACTCTTTCTAAGAATTTCGACTTCCCTATGCTCCCTAATACTTGTCCCTAGCCACCAAATTTTCCCATTAATTTACATAGCCCCTATCCCCTCTATTCCCTCTCCTCACTATAACAGTCATTTTTCCTCTCTTTTCCTAAAGCAAACCTACCCTTCCTTCCTACCTAACTAGGGTTTTACCATGCAAACTGAAACGATGGATAATGAGCAGAAAAAGTACAATAAGGGAGAGAAAATATATAGATTTGAGCTAGCTCACACCCATGAAATCATGGCACCGTCATTTATTAAGAATTCATTTGAAAATGTAGGTTATATAGGGTTTTGTGAAAGAATCAGGAGGTAGGTTTCCATGCCATATTGACAAGCCCTTTTTCCAACAAATTCAGGAGGGATAAGGTCAACATAGCAGGGGTTGAGTTCACTATTTTAGAAGATGTTATAGCCTCAACCATAGGAATCCCTAACCATGGCTAAATTTTTTTTAAAGGGATGGATTTGGACATTGAGAATTACAAGGTTTTCTTAAAGTCACACTACAAAAATGCTCCAACACACATCTTTCATTTCAAAGAGTTTCTTGACAGGTATACTTCATTGATGAAGATTATTATGAAGTAGTTTACATGTGAAGGGAGGTTTTCTATATTGTACCAATACCACATTAGGATGTTGATGCATTTCACACCAATCAAATCTCTCAATATACCTCACTATTTGTAAACAATCCTTGTCAAGATGACAGAGAAAGTATAATGCAAAGGGAGAGATCACAAAGCAAAACTTTTCCACCATGGCCTTGTTAAATTCATTGTTCTACATCATCTTTCACAGGTTAACATATCATGGCAGACATTCATACAATCAACAGTCTTTTTACCTACTACTAGTCTAGCTACCAGTCACAGTACTCCATCAACACCATTAAGGCCATAGGAGGTTGGCTCATCTAGTAAGTATTCAGTCAGAAGGACACCTAAGGGAGAGATCACATAGACCTAAAAGAATGGGAAGTGATTGGATTTTTCCCTTGAGATCACTAAAGAGGTAGCTACACCTAGAAATCTGACTAGGACAATAGCTAGACAATTTCCTAAGGAAACTTCAACTGAGAAAAATAATGAAGGAAATGAGAAGTCACCTAGGCACTCACCCATGTAGCCATATGAGGAGGAAATGCCTCATGAAAAGAAAATTTCAATCCAAGAAGAAAGGATAGAAGCAGATGTTATCAAGGAACAACAAGCACAAATACACAAGCTCAAAGATGATCTTACAAAGGAAAACCACATGATGGCCTTCTTGAAGCAAGAGAACAGGCTTTTGAAGGTGAGCTTGATGCAGCATGATACCTCACAAGGTCATCCATCATCCAGCAAGGCAAAGGACAAAGGAAAAGTAGTGATTGGTTTAGAAGAGTAGGTTGAAGACAAGGAGCCATCTCCTTCATTTGTACAAAAGACCCTGTTGACACTCTTGCAGCTGAGTTTGAGAAAGACAAGGAATATTGGCTTGAGAAAGTTAATGAGCATTTGGAGAAGCTCCTGAGGAAAGAAAACATAAACAAAAACCTTCAAAGACACATGGCTATGCACTACTTCACTAGGAACTAGATTTGCAAAATTAGGGTTAGGAGCATGAAAAAGAAGCTAAAGAAAACCCTAAAAGAGCTTAAAAATAGAGACAACCTTGACTTACTTGTTGATGTGTCATTGATTTTTTAACTGATCATTTAGGGATAAAAATGAACAGTTTTGAAGAAATTTTGGTGATTTTGGGTGTTTTTTGCAGTTTTGAAAAATCATGGTGCACAAAAGCACAACGAGCTCACGCTGCGCTTCTTCTAGGGACCTCCAAATGATGGATTTTTTGCATGGTTGGATAGATATTGGAAATTACATTGCCTATGTGGAGTTTTTTTTCCATGTCATCCTTTGAAACTAAAGAAAAAGTCAAAAAATAAGTCAAAAAACATGTTTTTGCCTCCTTTCTTCAGCCCCTCACTGTGCTTCTGGAGAAGTATTGGGAAAATAATTTTTTGGAAGCCTTAGAGAAGTGTTTTTGTAGGTTTGAAGGTTCAGGGACCTAGCATACAACCTAAGATATCTCCAACATCTTTCAGATCAACAATTGGATTAGGGAAAGTCCCTCAAAAGGCCTCCACAAGCCACATGTTGCGCTTTTGTCTCACACGTTGCACTTCTAAGAGATTTCACTACATTTTTGCCAGGAGGTCAAATTTTTGAGTTGCTTCAGTCAAATTCCATCTTTCATGGTGTAATTTTTCTTTTTTTGAGTTTACATGATGTAAATGATTGTAATTAAGCTTGTAAATGTCAAATTAGTGTAGATTCATGCTCATTAATGCTTGTAAAGTTAAAGTGAATCAATTTGGGCCAAATTGGGAGTTGGTTTCTAACCTCGCTAGTCTTAGGTATGGTTGGAGATATTCTTGTAAACAGTTCCTATGATGGTGGATTTGACCCCTGAGAGGGGGAAATATAGTTTTTGATCTATATGTAGCATGATCTAAGTCATAGAGAGGGTTGGATGTTTGAGAATCATAGCTTGGAGCTAGTGTACACTTTTTTGCAGTAATACAACAGCCAATTGCAGCTATTATCTTGGGATTCTTGTGGTATGCTTTATTGACAGTTTTTTTTCTCAGTTTTATCATCAATTTGAATAATTATTTCTCCTTATTACCATATATATGATTTCTTGTGATCATTTGATAGGTGTTTAACAGAATTCATAAGTTATATTCTTTGTTCTTATGAGATTTTCATTCTAGCGTTTTATTTCTTCTCATGAGTGAATTCATGGTTACATGCTCATTCTGATCCTTTATCTATTCATCCCTATACCATAATGACAACCTATTTCTGTCACTGAGCATACCTACCTTGCCCCATTATATCTTTGCAATTGATCATTTGAAACCCTAGCCTAGTTCCTAGACCTTTGAGCTTCATCCAGCAAACCCTAAAATCAAACACTAGTGAGCTTAGTATCTATCATAACATCTGATTTCCTCTTCAGTCACTTCATTGGGTATGAGATTATCAAGGGATCCCTCTATGATTTGGTAGGGCTACCTAATAGATCCAAAGTTGGTTTGAGGTTACCTCCATTGGTATGCTTTCTCAGCCTTGGGACACTAAGGAGTGCTAACACAATCATAATTGAGGAGTCACCAAAAGAGGAAGAAATATAGTTTCTCTATAAATAAAAAGTAAAGAGGGAACATCAAAACAAGCTTCCCCAAAGTCTCCCATCACCTATGTTAGGAAGCCTATCACCAGGTTAGCATCAACAAAGTAAGAAAAGGCACCTTTGACCCCATTTTAGAAAGGAAAAAACATGCAAGGCTTCATTGACAAGATGAAACTCCATAAACAAAGGCTTGGGGTGTCAGAGAGGCCACAAGAGCTATGAAAGATATGGACATAGACTAAGTTGCTCAGAGGATGTGCAACACTTTCAGTAGGGGGTTGATGATGAGGCTCATCAATAGGTAAATTATATGGGCCTTAATGCCACTCTCTAGCTTATTAAAATCAACTTTTCTAACATTTCTTTACATATTTTATTATATTTTGCTTACTGAGAAGGCTAAAGGAGAGATGTTATGTCATGTAGCCTAATGTGCATTAATTACAGGATTTGGAGCCATTTTGGGCTAATTTAAGTGTGGTAACTCTAAGTAGACATGAAAGATGGATTGTAGGAGATTTGGTCTACCTCCTTAACTCCTAAATCACTCGAAGATTCCTCCACGAGATCTCATCAGCTCGGAGTTACAAGCATCCAATCCAATCGAGTTCATTGGCAGCCCAGCTAGTGATAGTTGAAGACAAGTCAATCTCGTGTTTGGGTGCCAAGCCTCCATAATTTTTAGGAAGTTTTTGGTAGATTCAATTGTATAAATAAGAAAGCCTAGGGTCTCATTAGGATTTGACTTTTTATTGTATCCAAGAGGAAATTTCGAGCTAAGATACTGTGACTGTTATTCTCATGTTATTTTTGACATTCTGATGATAATGGAAAGGGTTTCTTTGATCTAGCACTGAGTTGACTCAGAGGGCTAAAGCTATTAGGTTAGGGACCAACCCTAGTAGTAGAAGTTCCCCTTTATGTATTCTTATATTAGAATCATAGATTAGTTGATGAAGTTATCTCTCATTTGTTTAATTTACAAGTCTTTGAATGAGTGGTTAGTTTTGCTTCCATTAGTTGGAGAAGTAGATCAGTGTTATAGTAGTGAAAGAAAATATTTCAGAAATTCTTGTGACAATGGCCTTATCCTCATCTCCCTCATGGGATCATGGTTTGAGGGCCCCACTCTCAGAGCCTCAAAAACAAATTTATCTTTTGGTTATTACATAGCTTAGGATTTCCCGTTGAGTATATCATTTTTATGATTTCTTAGAAGCACCTACAATTGTCATTTTAGTTTCTTGAGTTTTCTGTAGATTAGAAAGCATTTTGTTTCATAGATTTAATCCATTAGCTATCAATAGATCGGTTTCTCAAATTCAAATCATCTTATCCACATTTACATAAAGTTGTGCATGAATGAAGAAAATAATATGTGTTGTTGCAAGAGTTGTTGATTTGCAGGGAGGAACTTATTCTACTAGCCTCATCTAAGTCTTCTCCACCTCTCGCCCAATCCTACCAACCACTAATTTAGATTTCCTGTTTTGTAGCCACTATGGACAACCACCTTGAGAAAATCCAACCATCCTGAAGAGTTGGGTTGGTCCTTGGGTAGTCTTCACCTTCCCCACACCTTATTCCACCATCATACATATTCCCAACACTTCCTTTCACCCTACCTACCTTCCTACAACTTTCAGTGAAGTTTCTTATAGTAAACTAGGACATCCTGTAGTGACTACAGAAAATCCCGTAGCAACTACAGGAAACCCTGTAGCAGCCTGTTTTAGATTATTTTGGGCAGAAATGATGATTAGAGCCTAGGGTAGGCCTTCAACTTTACCTCCATACCCCTCAATCCCATTTTGGACCAACTTTTCCATACCTTCCTCCCCTACAAAAGATAAACTTGTTTAGCTTAGAATTTATGTTTCTAAATTGAAAACCAAAAGACTCTTTTCTACAATATTTACCTAGTGCATGCATACATCAGTCATAGCAATGTTAGGATAATTTCCATGTCTACTTAGTCCATATAGCTAGATGCTAGAATGAAAATTTAAATTAGGTCTCTTTTGCAAATAATTTGTGTTAATTCTTAGTTAGGTAATTTCATGTCATTTCATAGCACTTTGTATTCAGCACTTTCATTTCATTGAAATAAGAAATAATTTACTTTATGCATTAAAGATAGCTTTACATTCACTGTCAGTATTCAGCCTCCTTCTATTCAATAGAAGACTGGTTTGAAAACCCCTAGTGGTCTATCGCCCCAATTGAGAATTGACAAGAGTAGAGAGTTGCATTTGTTGTGCATATAGCACTGTCACCTCCAAGTTTGTACAAACCCCGAGTTGATAAAGTAAATTTGGTCGCCCTAGGAGTTACAACATCCTTGTTGAAATATTGGGGCTCATCAGTACAAAACTTTGAACTTACCTATGACCAACTCCAGACTATACGACCTATCACTCATCAGTTTACGAGAGCTCTTGGTTTTCTCCCTGTCATTACGATTCTACCTCATAAGCTTGTAAAGAAAGAAATAACTCTTAGTGGCATGTTGGTTGCCTTGGTAGAATATTTGGTTATCGTAACCCTCGAAGATTTGGCTAAACCTATAGAAAATCAAGGGGAACTTCCACCTGTTGAGGAGAATCCAGATAATTAAGAAGACGATTTTCAGTTTTCTGACAAGGAGCACCGTAATTACAATGCATATCTGAATGGTGAGGGAGAAGCTTCTTCAGATTCAAAAGAAGAAGAGGAGGATGAAGACAAAGACATGGCTGACGCAAATTTGGATTGGATGGCCCAAGGGCGACTTGCTCTTTCGGAAAATCTTCACAAAATGTCTAAACATCTCAAAAAGTTGTTGTCAAAGTTCGATCTAGACAAGAAGACCAAAACTGAAGGTCATATAGACAAGTTATACATGCATTTATGCATGCTTGAGGTACGTTTTGACGATGTTTCTTGCAGAATATTTCTGTATACTTTAAAAGGTAAAACATTTATATGGTATCACAGTCTTCCAGCTAATTGAATCTGAAACTGGAGGGATTTTAAGAAGTTATTTCTTGAAAAAATTGTTGATGATAAGACTCCTGCCATGTTCTTGAAAAAACTTGGAAATTTGAAAGAATGGGATAAAGAAAGAATTAAATATTTTAATCAGAGATTCATATTATTGTTGAACAAGTTCCCCACCAATGTGAAACCTCATGATGACATCACGAAGGATTATTACACATCCGCCTTGCCGACTAACATTTCCGTTTTAGTTAAAACAACTACCATTAGAGAAATTCTGAAGTAAAATATAAGCCTCCAAACAAAATGTACAACAATTTTTTTTTTATAAGAATAAATAGGATTCAATATGATGGTGTCAACCATGGGGGATTATTCACCATTTTTGGAGTAAAAAGGTAAAAAGATTAAAAAATAAAAACCTACTTTTTCAACTTGTATTTTCAACATATCTGCCTACTTTTCTACTCAAATTTTGAGTGGAAGCACATATAGGATGCAGAATTAAATTCCTCATCCAAGGAATACCCATGTTGTATACATTTAATGGACCCTACTACATGAATAATGTGATTGCAAACACATTTTTCCATGTATTTTTCATTTTTGTGTAGTAAGGCCCATATAAAGTATGAACATGAGTAATCCTTAGATGAGGAATTAAATTCTACATCAAACAAGTGCTCCCACTCGAAATTTGAGTAAAATCGTACGGAAATAAGTTTAAAATAAAAGTTGAAAAAGTAGTTTTTTTCTCTTTTCCCTCTAAAATTTTATGATGTAATCTAATCTTATTTTATTATTTCCACTGTTATTTTATAATATTCCTTAGGAGGCCCATTTTAGACCTCGAAAATTCTCTAATGGAAGGAAACGTTGGCCTTAAAATTTGTATAAGCTCTCGTAATTGAAAAGGATTTGTGATCTATTGAAGTCATCATAGATGATAATGATGCCAAAGACTCTAAAGAAGCTAATAAGAAAAAACAAACCTATTCCATCTAAACTAAATAAAATGACTCATTCAATATGTAAGTTTTGACTAGGTCTCTAACGTTTCTCATGAATTAAGTATCAAAATTGAAAAGACAGTCAAATGAGACATCCACTACCAGCAGCAAGTATTCCATGCCAAGTTCTTTGAAAGGAACAATAATTCACAACAGACCAAGTCTACTCAGAGTTCTAACACATTGTTCAATATCAAAAGCTTGGGCATGGAAAATATTTGCACCTTTCATTAAGAAAACATTCATAAAATGCATTCATGCAGTGGAACCACAATATGAACACTATGATGGCTAATCTCGTTGATACTCTATTAAAGGAAGAATAACCTTATCAGAATGAAGAAACAAGAAAACTTGCCGCAACCGAAGACAGTTCGAATGTTGGAAATCCAGCGAATATGTTGAGTATCATATACAACACTGATAAATAGAGTGTTGATCAACCATCAACAAGTGAAGCTCCTCCCAAGAAATCAACCGGTTGTTACAATCTCTGGAGCAAGGGACCTTTTTCCAAGCAGGAAATTAAGAAGAAATTGTTTTGTACAATTATGCCACTTTCCAACCCAATTCCAAATTCACATAACAAGTCTGGAGGTTCTCCTTCTTCCAAGAACACTTCCAGCAGCAACAAGAACAAGTCCATCACTCTTGTTCTATTGGATAAAGTTACACCACCTCATCCATTAGCACAACTTCTTACGACGAATAAAATTGATTACAACATTGTTGAATATATGAAGAGAGCTCATCCTAACATTTCACTTTTTGAGCTTACCAAGATAACGAGAAAATGTAAACTTATTCTCCAGGAACTCTCATCGCACACCCCGACAAGTAAATAAGTTTATTATTTTCAAGTAATTTCTAGTAACTCTTGTGATATCATCAAATCTGTTGTAAATGCTATAAATTTAAATTCTAACACTATCTATCTTCCATTTCTATTAACTTTTGAAATATTTAATTATAATGTTCACAACTATTTTGTTGGTTCCAGGATAAAACTGATGCACAGATCATACAGCTGAACATATCAGTTGTCCAGGCCATTGGTGAAATTAGAAGTGTTCTTATTCATTTATCATATGATCATAGAGTTCACTAGTGTATAAATATCATAGTTGTGGACATTCTAGAAGCCTATGGATTACTGCTAAGTAGATATTGGTCTAGTAAACTCCAAGGATACTTTGTGACGGACTGATCTCATTTATGGCTTACATACAAAGGAAAAAATAATCAGATTCAAGTTGAAAGTGATCCCTACATGAAGCATATTGTGACACAACATGAGGAAAAGAATGAACCAATGGGCTTTGATGTTTGTAAATGGTTTTATTAAAGTAGATCATGGATTTTATTTGGCATAACCTTCACTAGTCTCAGTAGATAAATAGTAGGAACTCATTCCTTGAAATCCAACTACTGATAATGACCTCTGTACAATAGATGTAGATAGTATTAGTGTAGGACATAGCTCTAGTATTTCTAATGTAGAAAACCTATGATAGGTTAACCCGATAATGCAATAAATCAAAGGAGAATACTATAACCTACTTCTACTATCAATTTGTGAAGCTTAAAAATTGAGCTGAACAATATAACCAGAACAAGAAGAATCAATGGCACAATACACATGAAAATACCTTGGGGAAAGTCTCAGATAAAACCCCACACTATTATATTATCATACATGGTGGAAATACATAGGAATTATACAAAGCCTTAGCTCTCATAGCTAGCCAGCTCTCAGTACAATCCTCAAAGATGCTCATAGGCAATCTTTGGCTTCTCTCCAGCCTTCCTTTCTTCCTTCCAAGCTCCTATTTCCTTGTGTTGTTTCCTTATGGATGATTAGCCTTCCAAAACTACGCAATCCTCAAGGATGAATCCTTGACTGCATGCATGAGTTTTCTCCATGAAGAAAACACATGCAACTGATAGTGCACTGTCCTTGAACATTAATCTCAATTGGGTCTTTCTTAGAATAGACATGCATGAGTTTCTGATGAGGGAAATCTTCAGTTATTGGAGTAGCACTAGTTGAGTGCATTAATGCATCAACTGACTGTTAACTCACTATAGTTCCTCAAAAAGTTTGAAACTAATTTAACTGGAACTAAATCAGTAACTGAGTTACTAATTACAAATCAAATATAACTTAACTTATCTCCCTAAATTTAGGATAACTCTTGATGACTTCATAAAGACTTCTAACTTGAATTTCTCCAACTAATTAATTTAAATTAATTAATTAATTATTTCCAAGTAGCTATTAAGACTAAATTCGATTTTAATTCACAATTTAATTCAAGGAAAAATTAAATTGGAATATTCTTGTTGCCATATTTCAACACTCCCTCTCAACAAGAAAGGGATTATCTGCCACCCTAATCTTGTCTCTATGGAACTTGAATTTACACTTTGACAATGCCTTTGTCAAAATGCCAGCATCTTGCTCCTCTATCGAAATATACTGCAGCAACATGGTACTCCTCACTACACAGTCTCTGAGATGATGGTACCGGATGTCGATGTGCTTGGACCTATAATGAAATGTTGGATTCTCGGAGAGTTTGATACAAATATGATTATCACAATAGATCACAGTTGGATCCATCCTCTGATCAAACAAACCAACTAGTATTTTCTGCATCTAGATGGCCTCACATGCTGCCTGACTTGCAGCCATGTATCCTGCCTTTGCCGAGCTGAGTGCAATCGACCTCTGTTTCTTGCTGTACCAAGAAACTGCCGCTAACCCAAGGTTGAAAATCCCTCCTGGTGTGCTCTTCTAATCTGATGGACTCCCTGCCTAATCTGCATCAATGAATCCCTGTAGCTTCACTCCCTCTGTCCATATGTATCATAATCCATATGAGATGTGCCTCTGAGGTATCTCAATACATGCTTTGTCGCCTTCCAAAACATCTTGGTAGGTTGAACCATCGCTTAACTCAGCTGGTTCACCGCATATCACAAATTTGGTTGTGTTTTCATTAAGTACATCAATGAACCCACAAGCTGCCTGTACACAGTAGCCTCTACCACTTCTCTTGAAGTACCAACCTCCTTCCTCTAGTTACCTACTAGAGGAGTTTGCATGGGCTTGCACTTCTCTATGTGGAATCTCCTGAGTATCTCATTGGCATACTTACCCTGAGACGCAAACAACTCCCCATCCTTGTGCCACACTTCCATACCAAGGAAGTAATACATGAGACCCATGTCTTTCATCTCAAATTCTCTTGCAAGGTCCTCCTTGCACGACACAATAAACTGATCATCACCAGTCAATATGAGATCATCAACATAAAGTATGATGATCAACAACTTACCTTTCACCACGGTGTGGTATAGGTTCGCATCCGCTTCACTCTTTGTGAAGCCCAACCCGATGAAGTAGTTGCCTATCCTTGTGTACCAAGCACGAGGTGCTTGCTTTAGCCCATACAATGCTATCTTGAGTTGGCACACATGAGACTCATGATCAAAAGTCTCAAAACCTTCCAGCTGCTCTATGTATACCTCTTCCTCAATCTGGCCATTAAGGAATGTAGTCTTCATGTTGGGCGTGGAATCTCGCCAAGGTAGGTTTTGGGGCTTAAAGCCCAAGTTTTGACTGAATCGTTTTGTCAAAGCTCCATGAATTGTGGGTGTGGGGCAAGAAATTATAATAAAGTCACAGGGTTGTCCACCCTAGTTGAATGGACCTATCCATGGTCCACAGACCATGGGATTGTATAAATAGAGCGAGGCTCTAAGTGTATAAGATAACTAATTGAGAAGATAGAATAGAAGAGGAGGAGAGGTATAAGTGATTGAGAAGCAATGTAATGTGTGTCTTTGGGTCATAGAGTAGGGGAAGGCTCTACAGCTGAGTGTGCTGACCCCTGCAGCTGAGTGCGTAGGGCAGGTCGAGTCTGTAACTGTTGGAAGAATCAACAAAGAGAAAGTTTACCATATTTTTTGTATATTTTACTATTTTAATATATGCTTGGGTATAATTTGCAAGAATAAAGTTTATATGTTGTGCGAACTTATTTGAATGTTTTTTATAACTAATTATAACATAAGGCATCCAAGTACATGAAGGTAATTAATTGGTGTAGGAAGATAAGTAGGATCACATAGAGCGTGGCTCTAGCAACGTGGAAGCTCCACAATCCCTAGTTAGGGCTGCATGAAGGCAGTGTACCAAGGTGTGAGGGACAGGGAAGTGCATAGAGTGACCAATGCATAGGAATCAACATTGGGACCAGTCAAAGCTCTCAGACATCTCAAGCATGCAAAAACGTAGTTCTAGCACCCTCCCATACTACTTTAGGTGAGACCTCAGTCCACGCTCTGTGGATTGTGTCGAAAGTGACAGTAGTACTAGGATTTGTCTGGCCAATTAACTCTGAACCTGGGTCAGGCCCCAACAAGCCAACAAATGGTTCCATTGCCGGGACTGAGATCTGCATAGATATGTCTTATGTCATATCACTGGAATCTGACAAAGAAAGGAATTGGAGATTGGTTGGATAAGAAGATTCACAAGTTCGCGGTGTAGGAAAAAAGGAATATGGACTATCAAAGGAAGAGTGGTTAGGCTGCTACTTATACAAAGAGATCCATGAAATTTTCTTTGCATCCTTCCCCACTGAGTTGTAAGAGTGGATCGCAAAGCTAGCATATAGCCAAGGAAGGTGTAAATTCGACAAACCTATTGTGTGGACTCCAAAATTGGTGCACAAACTGGAAGCATCAGAAGATAAGATCGTGCACACTGTCGATCACTGGCTAAATCGAATCATTGGAGGATTCATCAACGAATTCATGGTAGATACTTCAGTCAGTTATAGCGAGGTAGAATGACGCTTCCCTAAAGGACCGCAAGGTAAGTACATTAAATATTTAAACACTTGGATTAAAATGCTACTGTGTAAAAAGAAGGTTATATGAATAAATTGATGTTTGGGGCTACGTGAAGTGGGAGAATCTACAGAAATGAAGGTAGCATAGAACTAGAAACTAGCCCCTTGATTTCACCTCCGTGAGGGGGCGAAGAAGAGCTCGTGAAGGTCTCTCCAAGAATTGAAATCAATCTTATAATACAAAGAATTCCACACATACCACCCCCACCCACACCACTGCCAGTTTCACCATCTTCACCCGTACCACCTCCACCTCCATCACGAAGCAGTATGGCAAGCGCGATAAAGCTACCAGTGTTCAAGGGAATAGGGAATGAAGATCCAGATGAGTTTTAGTTCATGATAAAAAATGTATGGGAGGCACAGGGAGTCACGGATGACAATATAAAGAAGGCAACGTTAGTCAATGCTCTGGAGGATCACGCATTGACCTAGTACATTAAGCATTCCAATGACAATTCGAATGCAGGGATCGCGAATATCCAGGTTGCGCTAAAAAAAGAATTTAGCAGGCCAAATTCTGAGGCACAATCAATCATTGGATTCAAGGAAATCATGATGCTACTAGGCAAGACCCTGTGGGAGTTGGATCAAAGACTTGTGAAGCAAGCATGACATTAATAGATGGGTAACACTGCAAATGGTTTGTAGCATCATTAACGTCGCATCTACGAAACGTGCTGTTGCAATAGAGGCTAAGCACTTAGGCCAAGGCCTTGGAGGTCGTGATGAGATTGCACGAGACCCGGATACAAGATCCCAACCTGGGAGTTCAACAGATTCACACGTAGTTGAAAAACTTGTGCTTGGAGATGCAGAGTTTGAAACAAGATAGGACAACCCACCTAGAGATGCGCGATGAGGTATGGTGCATAAAATGCAAGGTCCAGGGGCACGACAAGGACCACTTCCCAGTGTTCATGAATTACCTTATGGGAGGAGGGCCGATGCCACTAAGACTGGAGGCACAAGTAGGACCAAGCGCGGTGCCTACACTGTCATGTACTTTTTGTCAAATATGAGGAAAGCATGCTACATATAACTTCCATCTATTACAGAAGTATACGAAGAATTCACAGCAATTGTTCTGTAATTTCTGTAGGTCAGTAGGACATGATGAGCGCACCTGTAGAGGTTATGAGCTGATGATGGATTGAACTCCTACCTACAGAGCTCAGGTCGAAACATGACCTCTCGATCAAAATGCAGGAATGGTGTGCACCGATTTCAGGGGCGTAGACGAGGCCGAGGTGGAGGGGGACCAGGAAGAGCTCGCTGACAACTAATATGTTATAACTATGGAGGGATAGGGCATTATGCCTATGATTTTATGAATCCAACACAACCATCATGCTTGTATTGTACATTGTTTGATCATGAGATGGAGGACTGTCCTACACTGATAGCAAGGTCGCGCAATAAAGGAGCACTCCAACCTCCCCTAACTCAGAACTTGCAAATGATGAAGTCTGAGCTACGGAAGGAAGACCCTAATGCAAATATCATTCTTTGGTGTGGAAATACGAAAAGGGATGACAAACAAAAGCAACCTAAGGAAAGTACCTAGGTTCGCAAGGCTCCAATGAAGGAACCAAAATTTGATTTGGAGCGCACTAAGGAGACCTTCATGGAAGCTAAGAGAATCTTCGTTGATGCCTCCACTTCAGTAAGTAAAGATAGATTGGAGCTAGAAATGGACCCATTGATGCTCACTACGTTCTTGGAGGCATGCATGAAGTTGCTGCGTGACAAAAAGGCTGTAAAGGGGCTACAAGAACTCATAGCTAGATGCGCTAGGATCACCCCAGGAGAACTGCGCATAGTCTGAAAGCTCGAGAAGCACATGACATGAACAAGAAGAGAGATAAGATTGATTGCAAAGATTGGGGAATATGAGATGGACCAAGTGATTCTGGATCTAGGATTGGATGTGAAAATCCTACCAAAATAGACATGGGAGTGCATGGGCAGGCCTGCATTGCAATGGTCTCCTATCCAACTACGAATGGTGAACCAAACAAAGATCCTACCTATGGGGAGATTGTAGGGAATCATACTAGATATTGAAGGATCAAGCGTGCTAGCAGATTTTGAAGTAATAGAGATTGTTGATGACAACAATCCCTACCCTGCACTATTGGGAATAGATTGGGCCACTGACATGAATGGAGTGATAAATTTGAAGAATCGAAAGATGATCTTTGAGAAAAAATCACTGCACGTAGTGGTACCTTTAGACCCTGCAGAAGGATCGCGCTACACGGAGCCTGTGCATGACTATGATAAAGACGACAATCTAGACTGCATCTACAAGATAACTGCATGGGAGCAAGACTGGGTAAATCTAACTGTGGATGGTTGAATCTCCTGGGAGCGCGAAAGCTCCTGCACATCTAATTCTGATGAGGAGATAGAATGATGGTAGAACTAGTTACATGAGGTAACCATGCTCAACTGTAACATGATGACGAGGTCTCTATGCTGTGTAGCAACAAAGGTAAGAGATCTTCCTATGTATGATGAGTTAAGTGAGGTGGATGACTTCCTGAACAAATTTGAAAGAGAAGTGTTGGCACAACAGTGCTTTGACACTTTGAAATGGGTACTATGCACTACACCCACAAGATGGTGGGGTACGTACCAAAGAAGTTTCAAGGACTGGCACGACTGCCAAAGAATGATGCGCATGTAGTTTGGGAAGCCTCAGATGCGGTTAATTGACAAGTATGATGGATGGGATGATCCATGTGCACACCTCACAAAATGGACAAAGGTCTATGGGGAAGAGCCACAACCTGAATCAGTGCACCTATTCTATCATACCCTGGACATTATACCCATGAATTGGTATATAGAGATGGAGCTCCACCATGGCACGAACGAATGGGATATCTTGCACGGGGGATTCCTGTTAAACTTCATGTTTGAGGATCGTTGGTGGGATACTGTTGATGATGCACTACAAGAAGTAAAAGTAGTTATCTTTACGATACCCCAGGAGCCAATGAAAGTGCTTCAGCCTGAATGGGTGACCTAGCTGAGCTGCGCGCTAGAGTGTTACAACGTAAATATTGAAGAAGACGATGAAGATCCACGAAAAGTTAACATTCCAGAAACTGAAGGCTATTGCGAGATTCAAGGGCCATTGATTGAAGACACTAATGTAATCGCGCTGGTAAAGAAAAATTAGGTAAACATTGGTATGGAGGCTGAATCGAAGTATGCAACGCTTGATGATTACTAGGATGACGCCATGGTGGATAAGGTCGTTGAGTTACTCCGCGAGTACCAAGACTTATTCCCGACCAAGATCACAGACTTAAAGGGGATTGTTGGCAATTTAGGGATGATGAAGATCACCATAAAACTTGACGCGAAGCCGGTTAAACAGACGCCTTACCACTTGAATCTGAAGTACAAGGAAAAGGTCCGTGTAGAATTAGACAAAATGCTCGCAGCTGGAATCATTGAGCTAGTGGAAGAATCTGACTCGGTAAGCCCTATAGTACTGCAAGAGAAGAAGTAGAAGGGTGAGATAAGAATATGAGTGGACCTCATGAAATTGAATGATGCTTGTATGCATGACCCATTCCAAAATTTGTTCACAAATGAAGTATTGGAAAATTTCGGCGGCCAAGAAGCATATTCTTTTACTGATGGGTTCTTAGGGTACCACCAGATCAAAATCGTGCCAAAAGATAGGAGCAAGAAAACCTTCGCGACGAAGTGGGGTTTCTTTCAATACACTGTTATGCTGTTTGGCTTAAAGAGCACGCCGACAATTTTTTCACACATAGTTGTTGTAACATTCAAAGAATAATTATATCCACAAATTCCTGGAGGTCTATTTGGATGATTGGACTGTATTTGGATTGGTTAAGCACCATGTAGCAAGCTTACGCTTGATTCTGGATACTTGCCGACGAGACCAAATCGTGTCGAACCTCAAAAAGTGTACATTCCTCGTTCCCTTTGGGAACCTATTGGGACATGTGGTATGCAAACAGGGACTAATGGTAGACCCTGCGAAGATTGTAGTAATTCTGAATTTGGACACACCGCGAAGTGTTAAACAGTTGCACGCTACCCTGGGACATATGGGGTACTACAAAAAGTTCAACAAGAGGTATTCCCAGATCACTGTGCCAATGGAGAAGTTGTTGAAAAAGGATGTCACGTTCTGCTGGAATGATGATTGCATGAAGAGCATGGATGTACTAAAAGAGAAATTGGCCTTTGCCACAATCCTGGTCTTCCCAAAATGGGATGTGGAGTTTCATGTCCATGTTGATGTGTCATGTATAGTGTTAGGAGCCACACTAACACAAGAGGGTGAAGAGGGCTTAGATCACCCTATTGTGTTCACAAGTCGCAGGTTGTCTAAAGCAAAAAAGAACTATTCCACAACCAAATGCGAGGGGTCAGCTATGGTATATATGGTTCAAAAATACCAACACTATTCACTACGGGGACATTTCAAGATGTATACATACCATTCTGCGCTAAATACTTGGTCAACAAGCTTGTCTGGGGGGGGAGAATATGCAGGTGTCTCCTATTATTCCAAGAATATGACTTTGAGGTCGTGGTGAAGCTTGAATGCCTAAATGCGGGACTGGATCACTTGTCGCGTATTGAGACAAGAGAGGAACCTACTAGTTTGGAGGAAGGCTTACCTGACACATAGCTCTTTGTTGTGCACATAGCGGATAGACACTTTGAAGATATAATCCACTTTCTGAGAATGGGACTTGTGCCAAAGGAATACTCTGTCCAGTAGAAGAAGGAACTAGTGGTGTGTGTGGTTGATTTTTATGTCATTGCGGGGCACCTATACAAAATGGGCAATGATGAGATACTGCGAAGGTACATACTTGAATTTGAACGAAGTCAAATCCTTGTGGAAGTGCATGGCAGTGCTATAGGAGGACACTATGCAGGACAAACGATTGCACAAAAGATTCTCCACACAGGGTTACAGTGGTCAACCCTGCATCAGGATTCAAAAGCACATTATAAGGCCTTTGATATATGTCAAAGGACTGGTAAACCATCGCGGAGGAATGATCTAACTTTGAATCCACAAATTACGCTGCAGCCTTTCAAAAAGTGGGCAATCGACTTCATAGGACCTATCAAACCTCAGGGAAAAAATGGGCGCGTGATACATCATCACTGCGATAGAGTACCTAACTCGTTGGGTGGAAGCGCAATCGGTCAAAGACTGCACGGTCGCCACACTGCGAAGTTTTTGTTTGACCATGTGTTGACTCAATTTGGCTATCTGAAAATCTTAATGAGTGATCGTGGTACACATTTCCTTAATGAAACCATCAGTGTGCTAACGGAAGAGTTCCAGGTGTATCATCAGAAAAGCACACCATATCACCCACAAGAAAATGGGACAGTAGAAGCATTCAACAAAATACTGGAGACAACGCTAACCAAAGTCTACAACACGTAGTGGTGGGATTGGGGCCTACACATACCTATAGTATTATGGGTTTATAGGACAATGTGCAAGAAAATGACGGGACAGACACCTTTCCGGTTGGTTTATTGTGTGGAAGATGTCATGCCAACGGAGTATATTGTACCTAGTCTATGCATAGCAGCGCTCATAGGTATGACGGACTACGAAGCCCTGGAAGAAAGGCTCCCATAGTTGGAAGAACTTGAGGAGGAATGGTTCCTGGTTTGTTTTCATTAGCAGGTGCAAAAGTAGCATGAGAAGGTCTGGCATGATCACCATATTAAGTTGTGCACCTTTAAGGTAAATGATTTAGTGTTGCTGTATGACAGTAAGTTTGATAAATTCCCGAGAAAGTTCAGAATGCATTGGCTGGGACCATACGTTGTTAAGGAGGTCATAGACGAAGATACGGTATAGCTAGTCAAACTAAATGGAGAGCCTTTCCCAAGCAAGGTGAATGGTAGCCGATTAAAGCCCTACACGGGTGGCCCAACTATTTGACTAGCGAGTAGAAGCATAGTCTTCACACTCCAAGGATCTGGAAGAAGGCGCGAGACTATAAACAAATGCAGGGGATACATGTACAGATGCATAGAATCACTTCCAAAACATCGGTCTCGGAACAATGCATGCAACAGATCCAATAGGCAGCAGCTCAGTGAATTGCCGACCTTGCCGCAGTTCGAGTAGAGTTGGAAGGACTTCTCACAAAGATCTCTATGCCGATAGAGTGACTTGAGTGAGAGACACGATGTTTGTGTTAGGGGACTGTTGGGCATGGAATCCCCCCAAGGCAGGTTTTTGGGCTTAAAGCCTAATTTTTGACTGAATCTTTTTGTAAAATCTTCGCCAATTGCAGGCGCGGGGCGCGAAATTATAGTAGAGTCACGGGGTTATCCACCCTTGTTTTTGTAATTTAATGTCAGCTGAATAGACCTACCCATGGTCCGCATACCATGGGATTATATAAATAGAGTGATTCTCTAAGTGTATAAGACAACTAATGGAGAAGATAGAATAGACGAGGAGGAGAGGTCTAAGTGATTGAGAAGCAGTGTAAAGTGTGTATTTGGGTCGTAGAGTAGGGGAATGCTCTACAACTGAGTGAGCAGAGGTCTAGTAGTCTACAACTGAGTGTGCGGACCCCTGCAGTTGAGTGTGCAGGGCAGGTCGAGTCTGTAACCGTTGTAAGAATGAATAAAGAGAAAGTTTACCATATTTTTGTGCATCTTTTACTATTTTAATTTATGATTGGGTATAATTTGCAAGAATATGATTTATATGTTGCGCGAACTTATTTGAATGTTTTTTATAACTAATTATAACATAAGACATCCAAGTACGCGAAGGTAATTAACTGGTGTAGGAAGATAAGTAGGATCACACATAGCGTGGCTATAGCAACGCAGAAGCTTTATAATCCCTAGTTAGGGCTACGCAAAGGCAGTGTACCAGGGTGTGAGGGACAGGGAAGTGCGTGGAGTGACCTACATGCATGAACCAATAGTGGGACCAGTTGAAACTCTCAAACATCTCAAGGTGCGGAAACCTGGTTCTAGCACCCTCCCATACTACTTCGAGTGAGATCTCAGTCTGCGCTCTGTGGACTATTGCCGAAAGGGCCAGTAGTACCGGGATTTGTTTGGCTAATTAACTCCGAACCTGGGTCAGGCCCCAACAAGCCAACACTTCACATCAATCTAATGGATCTTCCAACCCATCTGTGCTGATAGTGCCATCATAGATCTAATAAATGAGTGCCTTGCGACAGGAGCAAAAGTCTCATCATAGTCAATCCCCTCGACCCGTGAAAAGCCACAAGCAACAAATATTGCCTTATGCTTCTCCACACTACCATTAGAAGCTTGCTTAAATTACCTTGTAAATCCAATGGGAACTCACAACTGACTTGTTCTCTAGTCTCAGAACCACATCCCAAACACTGTTACAAACTATGGAGTCATACTCCTCCACCATAGCATCAACCCAAATTGGCTGCTGCATTGCTTCCTCAAAGGAAGATGGTTTAGTCTCAACACATTCCCCAGCAAGGGCCATGTATCCAGTGTACCTCTCAGGTGACCTCCTCTGTCTGCGCTGAGAAGATTGTGCTCCCACATGCTCTCTCACATCCTCCAACAATCTATCAGCTTCTCTTGTGTGCTTCCATCCATCTCTAGAAGACTTTGGTGGAGTGGATGTCTCCACTCCTGGAACCTCTGCATGTGATTGCTCCACATCAGTCTAAGTCTCCTCCTCCTTAGGAACCAACAGTTCCTCCACAATCTGTAGTTGGAACTCCCTCTCAAGGGAAACTCGTACGGCCTTCTGCTCATCAAACTTGAGATCTCTGTGAACCACTGTCCTCCGAATGGTAGGCAAGCACACCCGATAGTTGTGAGGTGTATCAGTGTACCCCACAAATATCCCCAACTCTGCTATTGGCTCAAGATTCTTCTGTGCATCCTTTGTCACATGGAAATATACCAATGATCCAAGTATACTTAAGTGACCCACATTTGGTCTCTTACTAGAGAAAGCTTCCTCTAGTGTCTTCATCCCAAGTATGCGATGCAGGCTTCTATTCTGCAAATAGACCATTGTGTTGCATTTCTTAGCCCACAAGTGAAGTGGTAGGCCTTGGTCATGCAGCATTGCCTGTGCTACCCCTACAATAGTTCTATTCTTCCTCTCAGCCACCCCATTCTGTTGTGGGTTATGAGGTTCCATCAACTCTCATTTAGTTCCTTCCGCTACATAGAAGTCCTTAAACTCTTGAGAGACATATTCTCCACCGTTGTTGCTTCTCAAGGCCTTGATCTTCTTCCCTAACTCTTTCTCAACCAAAGCTTTGAACTCACAAAACTTTGTGAAAGTTTGGTCCTTCTTTTACATGAAATAAATCCAGCATTTACGAGAATAGTCATCAATGAAAATCACATAATACCTTTTCTTTGTTGTGGATGCCATCGATAATGGTCCACAAAAATCAGTATGAACTCACTCTAAGATAGCCTCTACTTGACTGTCTAGATCATGAAAGGAAGACTTGGTGTACTTTCCCAAGGTATAACCTTTGCATGTGTCCACTTGCTCAAGTTTACCATTAGGAAGTCCTGTAGGTATCTGTTGCATTATCTTCAAAGCCCCATGATGCAAATGTCCCAACCACCTATGCCACAACTTGCCAATGTCTTGGCTTTGCACCAATTCTGCTTTTGTACTCAATGTTACACAATCATCTACCTCTAGGTTATATAGATTCTTCACCCGAATCCCTATCCTCTTGGTCTGACCCATGGAAATGTGTCTTAGGAACGCCTTTCCTTTACTGAAGACAACATCATAGATTTTGTCCTCCAACATCGTGACCAATACCAAGTTCTTCTTTATTCCAAACACATACATCACATCTATCAAGGTGAGAGGAGTTCCATGCTCCCTCTGAAAAGCAACTGTGCCCACTCCTGAAACACTATACCTTTTGTCATCACCCATCTCTATGCGCATCTTGAGGTCTTTCTACTCCAAGGCACTGAATAAATTTTTATCACCAATCATGTGAAATGAGGCTCCACTGTCAAGATACCAGATACAACCCATCATCGATGAGACCATGCATGCAATGAGGGTAAAGTCAATTTCAAACTGAGAGGCTAATGCCTCACCTTTCGATCCTTCCGAGGATCTCTTCTTGGACTTCTTCGATGGGAAATTAGTCGCATAATGTCCCATCTTGTGACAATTAAAGCATATTACTTTAGAAATGTCACCCTTCCTCCCTCTAGGAGAAGAATTTGATTTGAAATGGGAAGCCTTCCCCTTCCCTTTCCTTGCCTTACTTGCTCAGGCTAGATTTTCTTCATCATCATTCTTAGATGAAGAACCATCTCATGTGCTCCTCCTAATCTCCTCCTGCATAAGATCCGACCACAGTTGTTCCCAATCCGGTAGTTTCTCCCTTCCATTCATAGAGTCCTAGTAGATATCCCAACTCTTTGGAAGGCCAAGGAGAGCGAGGCTAACCATATCATCATCGAGAGTAGTTATTCCCACACTACCAATCTCATCTCTACAGGTGGTGAGCTTGTTCAGATATGTGTAAATAGTATCACCCTTCTCCATCTTGATTCTTCGAAGCTTATCCTTGAGCGCCAATTTCCTCTAGTCGCTATTGTTCTGGTAGAGGTCCTTCAATGTATTCCACATTGAAAATGGAGTATCCTTCCCATGGAGACTCGAGAAAATATGGTCTCAAACTCCCTCAAGGATGATCCATCTCACCTTCGCCACAAACTTCTTCCACTCATCCAACTCTTGTGCATTAGTTGAAGTTGTCTTTGGGATTTCTTGATCAATGAATTCCTTCAAGCCATTGTCTTCTAATACAGCCTCCATTCTATCTTTCCATGCTATGAAATTCGAGCTACCTTCCAAGGCATACTTGAGTCTCAAGCCATAGAATGCCATTGTCCAACCTTGAAGTATGATATGAATTCGATTTTCACCTGCAACCCCGAACTTCAAACTTCGAATTCTCTTCTCAGTATACTGTTCATAGCTCTTATACCATGTAGAAAATATGTGGTAGGTTAACCTGATAATGCAATATAAATCAAATCAGAATACTATAACCTACTTCTACTATCAATTTGCGGAAGCTTAAAGATCAAGCTAAACAATATAACCAAAAGAAGAAGAATCAATGGCACAATACACATGAAAATACTTTGGGGAAAGTCTCAGATAAAACCCCACACTATTGTGTTATCATACATGGTGGAAATACATAGGAATTATACAAATCCTTAGCTCTCACAGCTAGCCAGCTCTCAGTACAATCCTCAAAGTTGCTCACAGGCAATCTTGGCTTCTCTCCAACCTTCCTCTCTGCCCTCCAAGCTCCTATTTCCTTGCATTGTTCCTTGTGGATGATTAGCCTTCCAAAAGTGCGCAATCCTCAAGGATGAATCCTTGACTGCATGCATGAATTTTCTCCATGAGAAAACACATGCAACTGATAGTACACTATCCTTAAACATTAATCTCAACTAGATCTTTCTCAAAATAGACATGTATGAGTTTTTGATGAGGGAATCTTCAGTTAACTGGAGTAGCACTAGTTAAATGCATTAATGCATCAACTGACTGTTAACTCACTATTAGTTCCTGAAACAGAGTGGAACTAATTTAACTGGACTTAACTCAGTAAACTAAGTTAACTAATTACAACTCAAATATAACTCAATCTTATCTCCTTAATTTAAGGGATAACTCTTGCATGACTTTAGAAAGAGTTCTAACTTGAATTTCTCCAACTAATCAATTTAAAATAAATTAATTAATTATTTCCAAGTAGTTGTTAAGACTAAATTTGATTTTAATTCACAATTTAATTCAAGGAAAAATTAAATTGGAATATTCTTGTTTCCATATTTCAACATCTAATACTTGGACTTCATATTTTGACAATTCGAAAACACGAGAGGGCTTTGGAGCTGGTTTCATTTTATTAGACCCGCAACAAAGAAAACAATTTATCTACTGGTGCTTGGAATTTTAGTGCACCAACAATGTCGTAGAATATGAGGCACTCATCTTGGGTTTAAAGAAAGCCATCAACCTCAAAGTTGAGGTTCTCAAAGAAATATGTGATTCTGAAATCATTGTAAAACAGGTATGGAATACTATACACTATGTTTCGCCTAATATAAAAGGTTATCAACAAGAGGTATGGAGTTTTATTTTGTAATTCCTAGCTTTCAATATTGTTTATGATCCTATAATTCATAACATTATTGCTAATACATAAAAAAAAATGTTGTTAGGTTGTAACCGCTAAGGGATTGATTTTCAATTAAAATTATTTATAGCCCATTTGTTCCTAATAATATCAATAGTTTTCATGTTTTCAATGACAAGATGTAGATAATCAATTTTATGGTGAACATTGATGTGTTCAAAGATGAAACCATCGATGAAGACAAGCATGACAAAGAGTTGCAGGATGCAACTCAAGAAAGGAAAGGAAACCCCATGCCCAAGGGCGTGGTATCACTAGAAAAGTCGTATGACTTGCAGAATCACATTAAGGGACAAGTTAACACGAAGACTCATAGCTTAAACATATCACACAAATAGATAAATCTTGGCACAGAGCAAGATCTGAAGTTTATTAGTCTTGGTACTTGTTGCACGCCTCAAGAGCACCAAACTTTCTTTTTTCTTTTCAAGCAATGTCGAGATGTTTTCACATGGACATATGATGATTTTAAAACCTGCGACACGTAAATAATCCAACACATTATTTTGATCAAGGAAGGGGCCAAGCCTTTTCAACATAATATGTGTAAGGTTCATCTGACACTTAAGCCCCTAATTTAGAAAGACTTGAGGAAGCTATTGGATGCTTTGATCATTTTCAAAGTGTGGCATTTGATGTGTGTCTCAAATTTGGTCCCGATGAGAAGGAAGTATGGGGAAATACACTTGTGTGTGGATTTTTTCAATCTGAATTTTGCCTTTGACAAGGATAATTATCTAGTGCCATCGATGGAACATATTTTCAATATAGTATCGGGGTCTGAAATTTTTTCCTTATTGGATGGATTTTCAGGCTATAACCAAGTGTTAGTGTCAAAACCTGACCGGAATAAAACAACATTCGAACTAAGTGGGGTACATTTTCTTTTCAGAGAATATCATTTGGAGTTATTAATGCAGACGTAACCTTTCAAAACGTGATGGACATCACATTTAACGGTTTGATTGGTAATAGTGTAGTGGTCTATCTTGATGTAACGATTTTTTGTAAAGAAGATCTGACCATTTATGACATCAAAAGCAAATTTTCGAGTGATGTAAAAAATACGGGATATCTCTTAATCCGAAGAAGAAAATTTTTGTAGTGTCCAAGGGAAATATCTTCAGCCATATCATCATAAAGGGTGGGATTAAGGTGGACCCTGAATGGGTCAAAACTATTAGATTCCCTTCTAGGTGAATAAGAAAGCCATGTGATCCTTCTTAGGGAAAATCAATTTTCTCCACAAATTCATCTATAACTACACTGAGATAGTGAAACCAGTGCAAGAGATGATAAATAAGGATGTGATATACAAGTGGGATAAAATGGAAAAGGATGGATTCACCTATATAAAGAAAGCAATCATAGAAGCACCATTGTTATATAGTCCAAACTTTAGCAAATATTTCCTACTATATACTTTCACTTCCAATACTTCTCTTATTGTCATTCATACACAGAAGGATGATCAAAATAACGAGTGACCCATATCATTCATGAGTGTTGGCTTGCAAGGGCCTAAACTTAACTACCTCGCCATTAATAAACAAGTCACTACAAGGAAAATACCTTATAGCGGAGGTTATAACAGATGTTTTTAGTGTTATAAAATCAACGAAATTTGTTAAAAAAACATCTACTAAAACATCCATTTGGGATAGTGGAGGTTTTAACAAAACTTCATTACAACTAAAAAAATCTAGGTGGCTGGAGGTTCTAGTGGATTCTTTTTTTCGGTGTGCTTAATCGAACAAGTAGCACCAATACACTACATACATAAATTCATAGGGCATCATACATAACTAAAAGAACCAAGGCGTTGAATGAAAATAATATCAGTGCATAATATATACTGCATCGGTGCTAAGAGATACAAAATCCCCACAACATTCTTCTAAGAAATATCACCCGGGCATGCAAAAAAAAATTGTTATGTCGGTGCTTTTTTTAAACTTGTAGCATTGATGTGTATCATTATTAAAAAGGCTCAGATTTGTTAGTTATACAAAAGGACCGATGATGTTTGTTTCCTTAAAGCATTGGACCAAAAATAATATTTTATAGGACCAAGAAGTTAGTTATACGAAAACACTAGTACGTTAAGAATTACAATGCACTGGGGTGTTAATCTCAAATATGACAAGGGCTTGAAACTATAAACACGTCGGTGATCTCATTTTCTTAAAAGGAACAACCCATGAAAAAAATGTTGTCACAATGATTTTATATAACACAATGCACCGATGCTTTTATATGTTATAGATGCACCAATTTTTTGAATGATATTTTCTCTTTTTTGGAAAGATCGACTTGTGACAGTGAAATTATTACAATTTTTTAAATTGATTATTCATAAAAAAAATTGACATATATCTTATAATGGTATTCATATTAATTAAAATTTGATTAGTGCACTTGTATATTATGTTTGGATTAATTTGTTATATTATCAAATTTTGCATCTCTTCATTATAATATTTAATCATCCATATATTTAATCAGTGGTGTAAAATTTCATAGCAACATTGGACAACAAATTAGTATTAATTTTTATTTTATTATATATCAATAAGAGGCTTTTATCATACAAAATGAGATTGTTATTGGTAACCCTTTGTCTTTCAATTGCAACACTATGTCCATTACATTAAATAGAATGTATGATTTTCATAGACAATTATTTCAAAAAATACAAGTTGTCTTGATATCCAAATCGATCATCATTCTTCACTAGAATTACTATTAGTGCTCAAACTACTTCCATGAATTGGGTTATTTGGAGGAATGTTTTGTCAATTGCATCTATTGTTTTCATCTTCTTGATATTGTAGTTCCACCTACAAACACAAAATAAAGTGTAATCAGTTTATCTACATTGGTGAGAATAATGAAAATTGAAATAAATAATATACATCAATGTAAATTGAAAAGAAATGTACCATAACAAGAAGTGACTCATGAATTATACACATTCTTTCAAAACCAAATCCCATGTCTTCTTTCCTCAACTCTTATGTTGGCGTAGTTCCATAACTTGTTACCTACAAGTTTTAAACCCCATAATAAATCATTTATCTAATATAAAGGACTTTTATGTTCTATTAATTATAAACTCAGAGAAGTAAACCAATATAGATACTTACAAATTCCACGATCAATTTTTGATATGCCAACATTTACTCACAACCATTATTTAACCCAATTCTATTCAATTTTTTCGATGACTCTTCTTTGTATGTTAGCACCTATTTGAAGACATTCAAGGATGGTTGTTGTAAAACAATTTAATATATGCAAAAAAATAAAGCTTGAGATGTTATAAGAAAATATTAACAATTACTCACAACCTTTGAAATTAACCATTTTCTTCCTTCTTGTTATGTTTTATGTTTTCAGTGAGTTCCATCTTGTTTACTTCTGCAAGAAAATACTTGAAAATTAATATTTAATGCTAATTTTTTTTTTTTTTTTTATATGTACAAAGTCAATCATGATTATATACATTTCAAGCACGATGTTGTTGAGATGGCTCCTCCTGTGATGCAATTATGTCCATTTCTTTGACCATCTCCTTATACACTTTTTTGGACATTCCTACTAGCATGTTTCATAAATTAATGTCTTGATTATTTGGGATTTTCATAATCTTCCTGAAAAAGTAATAAACTATTTTTATAATTATATATGAAACCTAAATATAACAAAATCGATATTAATAAATGAATGATTTGCAGTAATCTCTTTATATATATATAATTCTAGAAAATCATTTTATACAATTAGATATTACCTTTTTAATGATTCTCTCTTTTTGTTTTATGTTTTTGTTATTGCAAGTTTGACATGTCTCATTGACCATTGCTCTGGAAACGCTTCCTATAGTTTATATATAATTTGGTTCTTGGAATTAGTGGAATTATTTTTGTATTGTAAGTGGAAAGTACCTTTATATGTTCCTTCCACTATATCTCTCATAGTTTTGTAACATTTTTCAACCCGTTCATTAACCTCGAACACCACTCTAGATGAGCTAATGACCAATTCATCGTCATTTGCATGTTCTATATTTTTTCTTTTCTCAAAAGGACATTGAGTTTTTCCTTCATTGTTGCTCCCTATAGAATATTAATCATATATGAATTAATATACTGTTTGAAACATGTTATCTAATATTCTTAAGTATATTATTAATGAAAATTCAAATAAATAAATAAATAACTGATATTGAATAGTACTTTTTCGTTCACCTCATTCATCATTCTACAATTTTTCTATCAATCTTTTACGCACTTCTGCGCTTAGATTAGAAATGATCTTATCATCCTTGTTCATTTTGCAGCTCTGCATGACACACACCAACCAATACATATTATTTAAACTTACATATAGCTCAAACATATTAATTTTGTAAAGAATTTACAAATAACTTGTCTTATCTACTTTTTTTGATGTGTTATCAGTGTTTCGATCAATATTTTTGTTACTTGAGACCTTCTAAGACATTTTCTATCCATATACGACTTGTAGCATTCAATATAGAAGTCATTAAATATATATTACAAATAAATCAAATAATTTTCAGTCAAAAAATCTCTGGTAACTCGTGCATTTATCTAAATAAACACACTGATGCATTTAGAACATTAAACACACCAAGCGTTTAATTTTTTAGGTGCAACATCATGGAAAATTAATTTTAAATTATTACGGTGTCATTTTTAAGGATAAACGCACCAAAATTATTTAACGGTGTTATTTCAAAGAGGTGTGACAATCTGTTATATTACACTGCGAGCAATGATTAACAGACTAGATAGAGTCGAGAGTATTCTACTGTTAATGCATTGTATTACACAGGGAGCACCGGTTCATCATATTATAGAGGGTGCACCACAAAACATATAGTCATTTAAAAAAAAATGGAGACAGTCGATAGGGTTTGGATCTAATTCAAAAGTTGATTCCCCTACTTTACATGTCAAACACCCTACATATAGTAAGTACACAAAGCCATTAAATCTAAAATCCCTAAATTGAAAAACCCTAGTTGTGAATAGGTAGAGGAAGTTAAAACCTAAGGTGAAGTTTTGCAGGAAGAAGCAACGGTTTAAGGTAAATATTGATTTTTTTCTTTTTGTTTGAATTTCAAAATTTTTATTATGCAGGTTTTTTATTGAATCACCATACCTTTCAACTTCTGATCTTATGAATAGTTCTACTGCTCCAAAGTATTTTGTTGTTGCACAGTGCTCCTAGTATGTCTCTCTTGCAAATCACTCACTTGAAATTTTGGGTCAAATAATGAAATGGTGAATACATTTTTACTATTTAAAACACTTTATGAAATTAGATTTCAAAAAATAAATTGCAGCTCATTTTTTATTTTTACAAAGGAAAATAAAAATCTTATTTTTTCTTTTTCAATTTATCTGCACATCAATGTGTTCAATAGTCAAGTGCACCAATGCATTTATAAAATAAGCACACTGACATTGTCAGGGTGGCATAGTTTTTAAATGCACTGACATGATACAATATTTTATTATTTTAGAAATCCCAAAACGGTGCGATTAATTTTTTTAACGCAATGGTACAATTTCTATTTAAAAGCATCGGTGTTCTAATGTTTATAAGAGCACTGAGTTGGTTGAATTTGTCTTTATTTTTTAAAATCGGAAAACAAGTGTATAGTGATGCTATTTTTTTTAAATGCATCGGTGTGTTTTTGTAAAAGAGTACTGATATGATAACTTATTTTTTTCACAATGTCGGTAATCGGTGTTGACATTATTTTAATACCTTGGTGTTGTTAATGTTTTAAACACACTGATGCACTTTGTTCTGATAAGAACAATGTTTTGGTTTAAAAGCTATTTGAAAATTTAATTTCACATAAAATGGAATATTAATCTCAAATTATCCTTTACAATGCATCCACATGAATTACAGTAGTTCGTAGTATACATTTTATGCTTAAAGTCGCCTTATTCTTGAAAAATGGTTTGAAAAATATATTGAAATTCATATTGTGGTTATATGGTTGTCGACATTAATTTTGGATATGCACACAAATTTTTATTTCTAACTTTTCTCAAATGCAGGGACATAATCTCAATAATATCTCCAAATGGCCAATTCTTCAAATTCCAACTTGTTCCATACTGTTGATCAAAGTCCTTCATGGAGTTCTCTCTTTCCATCTCTAGTAAGTTCAAATTTTCTTTATATTTTGATTATCTAATTTTTTTTTTTTTAATCCATGTCAATTTGAATAAAAATGTATCCAAATTTGCAGGAACCCAATTCAGAATCGAATTCAGATGCAGATAATATTACTCCATATTATTTTCAAAAACATCAGAAGCTCTTCTCATGAGCAACATATTGCAAGTAGTTGGTAGATGAAAATGGATTGCCTATTCACACTACCAATTGGAACGTGGCATCTTCCAGCCACAATCTTGGATCAATGATGGTAATAATTGTTTGGTATAATGTAATTTCAACAAACTTTTTTCATTTACATGCTTACTAATATCATTAATATTAGTAATGACACCAATGGAATGGATTATAGCATATGAGAGAGAGAAGGAGAAGGAGTTTGTAGAAATGTTTGATTCAAATAGGGAGCCTATGTTCGATGATCCAAAAAATTTCAACACCTATGTTAAGAAATTTCCCATTGGGATGAAAAGGAAATTTGCCTTTTATGAGCCCCCATATTCGGAGAATCTTAATATTGCCCACTTACTAGATCCCATGCATATATTTAAAAATGTTTCATATTCTTTATGGAGGCACATATCATCGAAAGAAAGTGACACATTGGCTATTAGGGGAGATCTTATTTCTTCAAAAACTAAAAAGAAACATTGGCCAAGATAAAAAACTACAGGAGAGGTTGGTCCCTTTTGGTCTTTCAAAGAAGGTGATGACCATGGATTTTAAAGAAAGATAATCTTTCTTTGGCAAAGGAAGTTATAATGGGTGTGAGGGTGCCTTCTTTATATGGGTCTTCACTACAACACTACTTCACTGTGGAAGATCATTTGCTGGGGTTGAAATCACATGACCATTTGAACCTTTGAAGAGTGTGTATGTCAAAAACATGATTTTATTATTTATTTTATTTTTTATAATGGGATATTTTATAATTAATTTTTGCATAATGTACTATTTAATGTGTAGTGTCATTATCCTTTGCTTATGTGTGGGTGTGTGAACCATGACATACCTAAGACCTATGACATGCCATATCTACATTATGTGCACTTGTATGTTGGATCACATCAAAGTAGATTTATATGGCTAACATTCCACGGTGGCATCAAAAGATATCAGAGATTGTTTATATGTTTGGGAAGGAGTTGCCGACAAGTTTGATGGACTTGTAGGTTCATCTTCTAATTCACATAGTAGATGACGTTGAATTAGTTAAGGTTGTTTCTTGCCGTTGGATGTTCTTCTTAGAGAGGTACATGAAGAAATTGAAAGTTTTTATTTGACAAAGGGAAAAACCTTAGGGGTCTATGGCAGAGGGGTATATATCATATGAGTACTTTATTATTCCAGTGAGTACATCAGGTAGATCAACAACACATCAAGTGAAACAATTTGGCATGACGAAAGGGATGAAGACAAAAGAGAAGGGGAGCTTCTCAAAATGAATGGAAAGAGGTGCATGACAATGATAAGACTACATAGTAACTATTCACACTAAACTTCATATTAATGCTATTTTGATCTCATATGTACTAAATATATATATGTTGGTTTGATTTTATCATCAATGAATTCATAAATTAAATTCATCAACAAATTAATTCTTTACAATATGGCAATGACGCAACTATGGGTCGCATTATACGAAGAGAAGAGGAGGAAATGGGAAAATGACAGGTAATAATTCAAACACTTGAATGGTAGAAGCATGCCTTATCTTGATCAATTAAAAGAAAGTTTGCCAATGACATGCCCTAATAGTTGGGTTGTTGATCAATTCAGAGAGAAATATGGTGCATTTGGTCATTACTCGTGTACTGAAGAGGATGCGCTAAACATAGGGATTGGGTGCAGAAAATTGGTAATTATATTCTCTTTTTGTATCATTTTAACTTCATACTGCACCTTTGAATTGTAACACACACACACACACATATATATATATATATATATATATATATATATATATATAATATATATATATAATATATAGTAATATATATAAATATAAATATATATATATTATATAATTATATATTAATATTAGGGTTATTAGACAAATGAAAAAGTGATTTTTTCACTTTTGTATAGGTTCATTTGTTCCCATCTATGTGGGCATATGGACATCATTTTCACACGGAGGATATCGTTGATGGATACATGACACAAGGCTATGGAGTGGAAGTCAAGTTCGGCCAACCTAGTTGTGCTAGCCACCACGATCAAAACCTAATGTAGGGGACATTAGGTTACGTTGGAAAGATACAAGAGATCATTCAAGTGGACTTCTCTTCGTTCCAATTTTCTATTTTTAGGTGCGAGTGGTGAGACACATTTGATCGGAATAATGTAAAGGAAGATCATGATAGTGGGCTAATATCTATCAACTCTAGAAAGATGTGGCATGAAGTTAGGGAGCCTTATATTATCCCAAAATACTGTAACCAAGTGTTTTTTTACTCAGATGTGTTGGATAGGGATTGGTGGTTCGTATTTACGACTTGACCCTATATCAAAACATATTTTTGAGAAAAACAGTGTTATCATGCCAAATCAGGAAGATAATCCAAGTGATAACAAGTGATAACAATGGAGAGTGATGTGTACTTGTTATTTCATTATTTATACTATTGTTGTATGTTGTTTTTGTCATTATTTCTCTAATTATATTACTTTTGTATAAGATTCACAAATGTTTTTACATGTTTTTTTTGCAGTGGAAACATTTTTATAATACTTAAAAATAAGTATTTCCATTTGTGGTATGGATTTTAGTGACTATCTCCTGATAAGTATGAGGAAAACATAATATGTTTTCTGAGTTGTTCATTAAGAAATAATAAAATATATTATTTGCCAAAAGTTTAAATCTAATTTATTATTAGTTTTGTATTATTTAACTCATATTTATTATTAAAAAGAGTTAAATTTAAATGAGTAGCAAATAAAGAACCAAAATGGCATCAAATTGTTATATCTTTATTACTAGAAAGAAAATTCACTTGCCTCTTTAAGGGAGAATTTCCAATAGGGAAATCTCCAACTACAAGTAACTTCACACGAAGCCTTATCATGTTACATTTCTTTGTCCTCATATTTAGACAGATAAATTTATAATTTAAATTGGTAAGAGTTGCAATAAATATAAGAAATTTAAATTAGCTGAAAATCTCGTACTTTACATAAAATAATTTTTATTTTTATTTAAATTATATATTAAATAAAATTATTTCACTGAGAGGTGCTCGTAGAAACTTAGGCATGGGAGAGATGTTGTCACATAAATGCTTACATTTAAAAATAGTTAAAAACAATAATTTAAATTAACAAATTAAAAATAGAATTTTTTTACAAAATAAAATAATGTTAACATAATTAATATTTTCATTTACACATTAATCTTATATAAATTTATATAGAGATATAAAGTAAATCAATTTAGCTTTTATTATGAGAAAGAAATAGTATTATTGATAACATTAAGTGTAATTCATTCTATGTTCCATTTACATGTGATTTTTAAAACAAAAATATATTTATAACAAAAAATATTTTACTAACAACATAAATTGAAAATTTTCTTATATTTTCACTTTAGTGAGAAAGATTGAGAGAATTCTTATTCCATTAATAGTTTCTTTCTAATTCAATATATGAGGGATATTTGTAAATTTTTCAATGTTTAATATGGATTTTATATGTAATATTCTACAAAATAATAATACTAAAAATAATAAAATGTATACGTACAGGAAAATATTACGAGGGGGCATATTTTAATATTTCAATATCAACTACGTATATATTACACTAGCCTAAATCCATATCAATCTATTATATTATCAGCCTAATTTTACAATCATAGTTTCAACCAAACTAAACTTTACAATTTATAGAAATATCTTTGCATTTCTTTAAACTAAGTCGTTTTACATGAAATTTCATGTATAAAATATGGATATAAGTTCACCAATACATAATCTATAATAAATGTTATTTTATAAAAATAAACATCATGATGATAACCATCTAACAATAATAAACATCATCTAAGATACACATTTGAATTGAATACCAAATGTAATTATATACACCTCTAGCACATATAAAAACCATTAACTATTACAAAAATCTAATAATCTAATAGGGCATCATCATCGTGATCACATCTAACAAAACACAAACATTCTAATCTAACATCATCACCACATACATCCTCAAATTAATATCAATCTCATGTCAAATAACTTCTATATTTACATACACATCTATCTGTAAGCACATTAAATCAACATATCTAACATAACCTAACAATATATACATCAACGCCAACATATAAATTAAGTACACAAACATGGACAGAAAAATGCACCATATCTATATATATAATATATATATATATATATATATATATATATATGCAAGCAAGTCAAATAAGTGCAGTCAAATATCTGTTAATACAGACATAGTGCCAGGATGGTCTATAGTAGAAGATGATGGATGTTCAACTACTACATGATCAATGTTTGTCGAACTTAGCTAAGGTGGAGAAGGAGGTGGTTGGTCTACATGAGTAGAAGATGATGAATTGTCAACTACATCTCCACCCTGAACGGGGTCTCATGAAATTTAAGGTAGAGGAGGAGGTTGTTGGTCTGTTGATCTATTAGGAGAAACATGAGGCACGTACTCTAGCTTTGACATCTTATCATCAAGAAACTAATGAGGAGGTGTGCTACTAGAAGTATCACTGACACCCTGACGGCCATGATTTGATGGGGTGGTACTACTAGAAGCATCATGATCACCACTCTCATATGATGTATATGTTATTGCATGATGTTGGCCTATATCCATCATCGTTGTCAGTAGCTACTAGCTCTGATGATATGTTGCATAAGATACATCATCTAGCATGGACAGTCCCTATACAAACCCATGAAACTAGGATCTGTGATTATATCTCGAGGCCTTTTGCATGGAGGACTTCCACATAAATCAAAACTCTATCCAATAACTTGCAGTAATCCATCTAAACTTGTAGACCATGCCCATGGCCTCACCCATCTTCTCATCTTCTCCGACATCTGGTGGGGGAGGAGGCATGTCCCCACTAAATGTGATGATATCCACAAAATTGTAGTACATATAAATAATTATATAGTTTCATTAAACAATTTAATAAACTAATTTAAATAATGTGCTAAAATAAATTTCATTCTAATTCATTAAAACAAGAAAATGAAACTAGATGATTAATTTAAAGAAAACACTAATATTACCTCTATCATATGGAGGCTCAACCACTATGAATAATATGTTGGGACACGTGACAAATGCATGGTCATCCTCACTATCCAGTAGTGTCAATGCCTCGGAAAACATCTTGGCCAAAAACTTCGGTAGGCCCCTCTTGGGAATCATCTACCGCCATATGTGCATTTGAACCTCAATGACTATCCTAGGATGGTGATGGATAAATGTAGGCTTTGTCTCTATAAACCTCTCAAAAAATAGCAAAAAATCTAAGAAGCTATTAGCCTCCTGCTGTAGCAGGTTACTCATATTTCATGATTGATAATTTTACAGGTCAAATATGTCATACTTTTCATGCTGCAATGCTCCATATTTGCTAACAAACACCAAAGAAGGAGGCCATGAAAGTGTGCTAGTCTAAGTTCAATTGTTGCATTCCAAGTTTGAAGAGTTATTCCATTTTTGTAGAATTTTCAGCTAAAGGGAGGTCCAAACAGCTTAATCTTGGTCTCCCTAGGTTTCAATTTCTTGTTTTAGGATATAGAGAATGGATATTTGTCCAAAACAGCTTAATCTTGGTAGATTCTTAGACAGGTAGAAAATTAAGGAGCCCAACTGCTTAATCTGGGCCCTTGGAAGAAATAAGGGTAGTTTGTAGATAGGAGGACAGTAAAGGAAAAAATTGAAAGCAGATCTAGCCACTACAGCAGATGAAGTATTCCGATCTTGACTTATTCATATAAAAGGTGGTAGGGCTATGTCTGGCGGATCATCGAAAATTTCATTAACGTATGTAACGCATCGTCATTCCTTCCATCCATGATTCGAGGGAGACCTCTTCCCTACACCGATATGAACAAATCCCTCGACCCTCTACCTCGACCTGGAACTCTTCCTCGAAATAGACCTCGAAATAGACCTCGACCCTTGACCCTCCTACGGGGCCTGGAAAAGCTTTTCCTTGTCACGAAGTATACTTATTTACTTACTTTCAGAAATGAAAGTAAGGAGCGAAAAGCACTTTCCCGCTGAGGGGAAGGAGCAAAGCCGAGAGCACGGTCTGCCAGTTCAAGTGCACCCAATCCAAAGGAAGAAAAAATGTTAGGTGTATTAGGCTGGGTAGGTAGTATGAGGTTGCAGAAGCCAACTGGTGATCACTGGGGATTCTATCAAAAAGGCTCATCTCATGTGTGAATTGGCACCATGGCAGTTGATTAGTAGTACAACAAGGAAACATGACTAATTCCCCTTTCATTTCCCCAGAAATCATTAACTAACATCCCCTTAAGGATCTTGAGATCTGCCCAAGAAATCCAGCTTCACTCCACTTCTTATTAAAGCCAAGTTGACAGCTAAATTGACTTAGTGAAAAGAAGCCACATTTCTTGTGTAAAAATTAATCTTTGCACAAATCATTCAATTTCCTATGTCTAAGTTTCCATTCTCTAAACTTGCCATGCACAGATCCCTTCTCATTGCTCAGAGCTCATATTAACATCTAACCCTATTATTTAGCTCCCTAAAATCAGTTCCCAGCCCCTATTTTATATAAAGAGCCCAAAAAATACTAAATAATCCCACCCCCATGGAAATTATAGCCAAATAATTTAAATCGGGAAACATCGGGCCCACTTGGGGCCCACTGTTAACCCCTCCACATTCACTCGGGATTTATTTAACTCCTGGTTAAATAAATAACCATATTAACCCCCCCCCCCCCCCGCATTCCATTTCTGGGATTTATTAATATTCGATTAATAAATAACCGAAACCCGAACTTATTAAACCTTAACCTAAAGTCTAAACCAACCTGTAGCCGTGAAAATTTGTCATTCAACGCACATGCTAGTCCACTAAAATTCGATCATTTCTCTCTCCTATCCATCGTTGGATTGGCTCTCATAGATCTGATGGTCGACATGCATATCGGGCTCCCCTTCATAGTGGGACGATACCACTCGATGGTCGACGGCTTCACCATCGTACACCGGGACAGCTGTCGCCCTTCTATTGCATCGGGACGCCCCTGACACATACTGCTCCCGTACCAAAAGCGATCCGACGCAAACCACTTACCACTTTCCCCGCCTGCCCCTGTCACTACATGACGTTGCCACCCCGTCACCTGCCACTGTACTCTACTTGTGCCATGTCACCTGCTGACGTCATCACCCTGCCACTGTGTCAACTGCCATGTCATCATCCATGTCAGCTGCCACATCATGTTCTGTACCCGCTACCCGACAAAAAATGTCATGATGATGTCATCCTGGGAAAACGCCAAAAAACCCCAAAAGCGCCAAAATTCTGAAAAGTTGGGTTAAAAGTCGTGAAAAGGACTATTTTTAGTGTATTTCTATTTTCACTGCAAAGACAACATGCATGCATTTCTTCCGTTATTCCGCACTCCTGGAACTTCAGCAGCCTGTCAACCTGCAAATTCGACACCATGGTCTGTCTCAACAACTCAATTCCTACCTGTCAAGTGCCTCTGGTGTCCTGATAATAGGTATTTACCCGATTTTATACCAGAAACCCTGTTTTTCATACTTCTCTGTTCAAAATTCCAAAAGAACTCGCATTTGGCTTTTAAGGGTACTCCCACCAATCATCCATTGCCCTGCACTTATCATTTGAGCTGGTCATTCTCTACAAACTTACACTTTGAGCTCATTTCCTCTGCAAAAGGGTTATTCCTCCACTCTGTTCATTCATACTCACCCTTGAACCACTGAAATCTCTGAGTCATTAAGTCAAGCCGCCCCAGTATCCTATTTTTCACTGGTTCTAGCCTCTTTTCCTAAAAGGGAATCCTTAATTTCATTTCCCATCTGCAAGCTTGTGCCCCTCAGGAGAAACTCGGATGCCATGACTATCTGCAGTTAATATGGCTCCATCAATAGTCATATTATCCTCCTTGTCAAGCCTGATACCTCTGCTCTCCATGTCAAACTTCAAGAAAGAGAGAAAGTCATTAAAAATCATGTTTATCTCTGGGTACGCAGGTTCTCTCTACCTTGCCTGCGTGTACGCACCCAAAACACAGTGTACCTGCATACTTGTACGCTCTGTAAGCCAAAGGATGGGTGCGTACCCCTGTAAAGGTCAAAAGGCGCGAGTTTCATCTTAAAAAAGTTACTTGTGGTCATTTCTAGAGCCTTCTAGAAGAGTGTTTGACGTGTATTGAGCGCCTCCAGATGGTTCATGCATCCCTATGATAGAGGAACTTATCCCATCAAGAGAGGAGCTACCCCATCCAAAAGAGGGAGTATCCCATTGATGTTGGAACTGAATAACTTCCTCTAGAACACTATAAATACAGGCTTTGGGCCAGAGGAGGGGAGGTTGAAAGCTGAACATTCCAAAGGGTAGATGCTGCTGGAATTAGGACTTCCATTGTAAACTTGTGAGGAGAGATTACCATCCTTTCTTGTTTCATTTGAAGTGGGTGAGCTTGTGAAAGTAGAGGAAAACTCTTGCTGGACCCTGGGAGGAACTTTCACAACACCAAGGCTCGGGTTGTAATGGTTTCTTTTTTGTTTCCTTAATACAAATAAGTCCATTCTTCTCAACAATTTGTTATTAATGAGTTGTTTCATATACTCCTTGGTCTGTATGTTGAATATGTTTTATTTTATGAGATATTTAGGTGCTATTTAATCGTTTGATTGTTAATGAATGCAGGTTTCGAAGTGAAGGAGGAGCTCATCCGTATCAACGAGGCTGGACTACTACAACAACGTTGGACTACAGGTAGGATCTAAACACTTGATTTCTTGTATGGTAAATGCATGTTTAGAGAAGGATTGCTCTTAATTGTCTTGTTTGTCACTAGAAAGTCTTAGGCTTCTAAGGAGGTTGGTTTTGTCCGCAAGATTAACTCTTTCCGCATGACAAATTGGCGACTCCACTAGGGACTCCATGGATGTGATTGATTTTTCCTTTGAGTGACACTTTGATCTGAAAAGAGTCATTTCTTTTTTGGTTTTTGATTGTTTGACTATGAATTTGGGTGGAATAGCTTAGGGTTGAGTTAGTTTTTATTTTTCTTGATTTTGAGAGCAGTATGCACCCTCTGCGTTAAGTACGGTGCATACTACTATGCACTTTTGCTTTGTACACGGAGCGTGGCCGCACCTGTGCCAACAGGCTGCCTGCGTACCTCTGTCAAAATCTTAGAAAATTTCAATTTTTTCCTTTTTACCCATTAGATTTTGTTTATAGTTTATTTATTGCTGCCCAGATCCATTGGTTACCTGTCAGAAGCTTTCATCTTGGCTAATTTCATTAGCATTCCTACTTTAAGCTTTTATCAATTGGGTGTTTTGAGTCTCTTTTTTGAGCAATTCTAAATTTGATTTCCTTTGGTCATTACTTGGAGGTTTGTCTCAGTGTTTTCACAATTTTGCATCTTTTTGCTCTTGTGTATGAGTGTTAATCACCTTTTAGTGTTTTTATTTTTTGATCTTTGGAACTCTCACCCAATTTTCTCGACTTTCACTTGATTGGTTCTTAGATTACATTAGAATCGTCTTGTGTTTGAGAATTCTCTTGCATAGATCACATTTGCATAATTAGAATTCTCCTTTCGGAATATGATTGAAAAATGTGCATAGATTACATTTGCATACTTTTCAAGTGAATTGTGCGTAGATTACAATTGCATAGTTTACATTCTGAAAATCAATCGTAGATTTAGATCAGTTTTCTTTGATTTGAATTTGCACAAAAATAAAAATAAAAATAAAAATGTTTTGGAATTGATTTGCATTAGTTTTTCTTGATGAAATTAGTGCATTAGAGAATTTGTTATATTTTCTCTTAGTGATCAATTTTTTGCATTGTTGGAAGTGAATGGAAACTCTCTCCTTACTTTAGTTAGGATTCATCGAATTGAAAAGATTACATTATCATATTCGATTGCATTCAGTTGAGTCAGGTCATAACACCATTGGTTTCATATCCATTTACCCATTTGAGTAATAACAGCCTTAATAACACAGCGCTTAATTAAAATTCATCTAGTAATTTTTACATTTCTAGGCCTCTGAAGCACCAATATAGATCAGGCTAGTGTCTTCTAGTAGGAGATTAATTAACTCTCCAAGACGGCAAAACCAAACAAGTAGCTTATCTTGTGGTAGGATAAATCCAACTGTTGCATTTATACTCTGGGAAAGCTCCTCTTAAAGGAGAAGCACGAGCTCGTGTCCGAACCAGTGAGGGGATCAATCCTCCCTCACTGGGAACGACGCCAGACACGCACGTATTACAAACGGTAAACCTCGAATTAACCATTGTCGAGGAGCCTGGGGTCACTTATCGGTAAACCTTGGATTATTGTCAAGGAGCCGGTAAGGGGATTGAGCTTGATACTCTGCCCTTGTGTGCTGTCGGAGCGTACACTGTTCCCCCAGGTGTACTTTTTGTTGTTGGTAACCTTAGTGACCATTATCTTAGGATTCTACCCAAGGTGACGGTGGAGGGAAGATCCCACTGTACCTGGAGCAGACGTCAGCTAGACTCACTTGGATTTTCTGGGGGGTTCTCTTCACTCGAGAC
>APFE031139315.1:2139-44816 GCA_000404065.3 Pinus taeda | reverse complement strand
TAATTAATTAAAATTAAAATGGTATATCCCACCAATAAAAAATTATTCAAACATTTTAATATTTTATTACCACTTCAAAGTTACTCTTCCACCAGCTTATTGCAAAATTAGATGTAAAAGGTTATGGTGTTAACAATCTTCAGGTTTAAAGTGTTTATTTTAAACTCATTACATAATTAATATGAAATGTCAAAGTTGTCAAAGTTGTTTATTTAATAAATTTATTGTAAAAATAAATATAGCATTTAAATATATTTATGAGGTTAATAATTATGCTAATTTGATAATAAATAAAAAGGAAATCTACAACTTTCAAAGCTTGGCCATTGGGATCTATACAAGTGTGACAATAAATTCCTTTTAGGTCGGGCACTGTGAAATTCAAACGCGTTGGTTGTCTTAAATTTTTTGGAAGGGTATATTGCACGAATACATCTTTGCCTTAGAAAATGTGTAATGCATTTATGGTTCTCTTTTGACATGCATTAAATTAATGTTCACTTAGACTATAGGAGTAATATTAAATTGGTATGATTGGATTTTTGTACTTTTGGTTTTTTAAGTGTCTATATAGGTGGAGGAATTGTTGGGACAACCAAAAGTGGTTGGAATCGGGGAAAAGAAATTCAAAATTTTTTACATTAGTAGTGTTTGGATCATGTTTTTGATAATGGAAATGGATTCATCACCATCAAAAACTTTTGGGGCACCTAAAACCTTGAAGTTTGAAACTCGTAACTTGGATTTACAAAAATTTCCATGATTTTCAGGTAAAAAAACACTATGGTTAGACTACAACATGTTTTAATCAATACACAAATTCCAAAGCACTCAACAATAACACCTTCAATTTGATAGCCAATTAAATTGAACATAAATAAATTAAATTATTTTTAAAAAATAAAAAATAATCTTCAATGTTAAACTATAGAAATATTGTATTAATTTTTTGGTAGCCAAACTAAAATGGTTTGACCAAAAACCCAATGCAATATCCACTGCCTAGTGACACGGATAATAATATAACATTTTAAAGATCTTATCAAATCAATGCATTCATAACAATCCTAATTAATTTAAATATTAAATTAGTCATAGTAAAATCTAAATCATTAATAAATAGGATTGAGGATTGATTAATTAAATTAACCACTAATAAAGCTTAATAATTGATTAGGCTCAAGGTTAACCATTAATCAATCACCTAGCATGATAAACCTTAAAATATTAGCGTATTCATGTGAGATGTGGGCATGTAGCTAGTATACACATACCTCATATGTATACTAATAACACTAATAAGAATGTATTACATCAAAGAATCTCATAGTAGGTAGGCTAACAACGTAACACAACATAATAGGATAAGGGAGTGGGCATATCATTTTTGGGGTAATCTTTTGTTGCTTAATCATCACACCCCTTAGAATTATTCTACACTTATACATCTTTTCATTGGTGCAAGAGAGACCTCAAATAGAGTCCATATGCAAAAGTTATGCCACCCAAAAGTTGACCTTTCTACTTTAACTACCATAATTCGAGAGGCACTACATTAGCTCCTATTATTCATGGAAAATGAGATAGTCACTTGATCACGATGAAAAAGACTCTAGAAGAGTCAATGTTATAACTCTAGTTAAGAGTTGAAGGAGTAAAACTTAACCACTAGTGGGTTATCGCATTGTGTTATAACAATGTCGCTACGAAGAAACGAGCTTCCATTATATTGGAGTGCATTTTGTTCCATATATGAGCATAGCAGTGGAGAGTGGATAGAGAGAGAAAATAGAGAAGGTTTGTGTATCACAGCAGTCTATAGGTCATGAGTCTCACTCCTTTGTACTTGCATCCATTTCCACTCATAGAAAAATAGATCATAGCAACCTCACGTTCTAACTGGGTTTTATCCGGTAAGGATTTTCTTAGATCATATCTTGTGTTCATTGTGGTTTGTGAGTTTTATTTTGTTGTTATCTATTTTTCATATTTTAACTATTGCATGCATGAGCATAACACAATAATTAACGAATTTGGAAATCTAAGAAAAAATTAACTCACATAGTGTATATTTTGGATTTTCAAATGTATTTTCATATATATGTTCTAACAAATAGTCTAGTGGAATATCCATGACAATTTAGGGTTCATTGTGAGTGATTGTATTTTACCTGTTCTCTATTTTTTCCATTTTTATATCTTGTATGAATAAACAAAAAATAGTAGCTTGATAAATCAACAAGTCTAAAGAAAATTACCCCTAATAGTATAGATTTTGGATTTTCAATACATTTTTTATTAGATTTATTGTGATGCATTGTCTAGTGGAATATCCATGATCAACCATAGAATCTCTCTTCAAAGTTTGCTAGTGGTATCTCCTCACACTGCAATATTTGTGAGTTCATGGGATTACATGTCAAATGTTGGGCTTAAATATGACTCAAGATGTGAAACAAATCAATGTACATTTATGATATAATAATTGGCTAATAAAGTACAAACAACAAAATCGATTTATTGAAAAATTAACTATGATTGAATAACAATAACTTATAACAAAGAGAATAATGATAAAAAAATAATGTCAACATAATATAACCTTAAATAATGCACAATAACACACTAAGAATAAGTGGGAAACCCGAGGAGAGAAATCCACTATTGAAATTATAGAGCTCAATTGATTTATAAAAGAAATTAGAGTATAACATAACAAACAAAATAAGTTTCATATTGAAAGGTATCTGACCAGTTCAACTTGGTACTAGGTTTCTAAATAGAGATATAATGGTTGACAAGGCCAATCTTGATCTACCCATGTCTAATGGCTTGTTTGGTCTTGTGAATATTTATCATGCATTGCATTTATTACATTGTTGAACGCAATTCCTTATAGAATCCAGTTACAAAAATTAAAGAATGTTCCCAACCAATAAGGTCCAATTTGAGTAGGCCCTTCCTTTTTGTGGATTCTTATGATTCTCTCTATTATTCGTTTTTGCCAAATCTATATCTAACAATATACATCAAACATTAGCTCAGGTATAGGAGGTTGGCTAGGATTGAGTTGTTTGTTCTCATTTTGAAGGAGAGAGACTTCTTTGATATGGTAGGACTTATCATGGCATTTGAATCAAGTATCATGAAAAATCAAATAGACTACATTCACACTCTTTTACTCACAATAACACTAAATTTATGTCCTCTTTCATATCCTTGGACAAATGCACTTTGATACAAGTTTTAGCCAACAACTTAAAATGGTATGATATAACAACCTCCAAGCAAACTTTCAAGTACATTGTCATCTTTGGGTAATTGGCCCATACTTGGTATTCAAAGAAAACACCATGTTGACTAAAGAGCCAATTTCATAGTTTTTGCAAATAAACGTGTAGTGTTCCTCAAAAACCAAGGTCCATGTAGGAGGCTTTGGCTTTTTGACAAATTTTGGGTAGTCTTGATTATCTAATGGTTCATTTTTTACTTGCCACATAACCATTGTTTGAGCAAAGCTTATGGGTGGATTTTACCAACATTTATTTTTCTTACTAGAGGAATCAACATCTAGGCTAGTTTTGTACTTGTGTGACATAGGGTATTTTTGACCGCTACCACTATACCTCTAGGTGCCTACATATGCCCTTTTCAATATGAGTTGTTAGTGATATGAGTTGTTGCATGCCACCATCATGTTTGACATCCCTATCATTAAAGGAGATAATTTGTGGCTGACGTTCCCATGAAGTCTATTTCATAGATATAGTATGGATAAGTTATTGTGCATTATGGGTCTAACTGTTATGGACATGAGGACTACATTGACATGCTAATCACTATTGTTGAAAAATCCAATCCCAAATCAACCAAGTCTATCAACAACAAATTGATATCTCTGTAGCAACATGTTGATCTATAGTTCATAAAATTTTCTTCTCAAAACGTAGGTTGATTGGGGGGATTCGAACCTTGAATTTCATAATTTACATAATACTTCATATCACATGATTACTAATTATGGTATCTTCATGGGATTTATTAAGAAAATGAGGACATGGGTAGGTGTTGATCCACTTATGTGTGCACCAGTCACAAAACCAATTAATATGGTCTCCCTAGGTGCAATTGTTGTGAAGGTAAATCCCCTCTGTAGACAGAGGTGATCCCTCAATCCCAATGAGTGGGTCTAGCAACAAACTAAACAAACTAACATACACTTTGCTAGCTTATGTTTAACAAATACAAAGAGAAGGAGAAACCTACCTCGCTTTGATGTTAATTGCTCAATCCTTTTGGAGATGACTTTGATTCTTTCACTCCATGCCTCGCTCTTTACTTGTTCTTCTCGTACGAGTACGTGCAAGAAAGATCAAAGAGCTATGCAAGATACAAGAGCATATATGGCATACATCAAACATAAACTACTTAATAAATCAAGGAGTATTAAGCTAAAATCATAAACATTTACACAATTATGGAAAGTAAACATCAAATGTATATATTAATAAGCTAAAAAGGGAAGCATACAACCTATGCCTTGATGTTGGAGAGCTCCTTTTGGTGGATGTCCAAGTCCAAGAAAAGACACTTCAAGCACTCCTTCTCCAAGTTAGAATGGGAAACATCTAAGCATAATATCAGTATATGAATGCATGAATCAATGAACCAACCATTTGGGGATGGAAGGGAGTTTATTTATAGGATGGGAGAGGGAGTTAGGGATCCAAAAAAGAGGGAGGAAGGTCCACATCACAAGGGGAAAGCCCATAATGATAAGATCAAGAGGTCCAAATGGGAGATCTCAACCATATCAACAACAACCAATATCTAGATCGATGTTATCGAAGTTTCTAGTGCATGAAGCTTCTCCTCCAGTTTGGGAAAACTTGCCAGAAGAGGTTGAACACGAGTTTGCATATCAAAACCCATGCTGGAAGTACTAGAATAAAGTAATGAAAGCCTCCATTAGCATGGGCAGGCAGAGGAGCAAAATGTGTTGGCCCTAAAAATTAGGTTTTATCTAACCTTCTTCGGAATTGACTCAAGGCAGTTTTCCTTTGATTCTTCAGGGATGTTTTGATCTGTATATCATGATGGATATGCTGCAATAGTCAACATTTTGGGCTTGGGATATGGAATGGGAAGTGAACAGGGGTGTGACAAAATATTGTGTAAAAGATGCACCCTAAAGCATGAAGGCAAACAATGGAGTGATGGTTGAGATGCTTTACAAGTGAGTGCAAGGACTAGAACAACATCGTCCGGAGACCTACAAGTCAAGCATATACATATACATATACATATCTAACATATATGATGATAATGCCTAATGATACATGAATATGTATCTAATAATACATGAATCCATGGCATGGACACATCTATTTAAATAGAAGGGGATTATGTGTATGGATCCATAGTATGGACATAGCCATCTGAATAGAAAGGATCATAGATATGGATCCATGGTATGGATGCATCCATCCGACTAGAGGAAACATGTGTACAATCATGAATAACTCATAACTCCACGCAACCTAGATTTACCACACATAATCCAGGGTCTTGCGCTTCATCTCGACCTGATCAATGTTCAAATTCTAACATGTGAAATAGATGTGTTGAAGTCGAACATGATATAAAACCACCTGAGTACCGGTCAATGATGTAAACCATTAACAAGCAAGAGAGAAACCACCAATAATGACAATGGATCTCAAAGTACAATTAGCACAATCAACGAATGTGAATAATGAAGCTGAAGTTGAACACCCATGGAATCATATGATCGAAGGTCAATGATGTAAACATGTTGTCGAATGTGAAGAACTTGCCATTGAGGCATGCAAGCTCTAAGGTACTAGAAGGGAGTTTCTAGATCATCTTCCTGGATAATGAGCTGAAGTCAACAGGAAGTGATCTATCGAAGGAAGTCCATAATGAATCCCACATCATCGACACGAAACAAAAGGATGTATTAGAATAGACAAGTGTGATCCAGGACTATGGTAAAAAGTTAGACAATGTATAAGTGGTAAAAAAAATACAGATAGGACTTCTCTTGAACATATCGGTGACATGACTCCAGATTTTGGTAGCGTTTGGCTCAACATAGGATCAGAGATCATGATGACGAAGTGGTATAATCAGATGAGAAGAAAAATGGATTTCCCAAACCTAAGAAGGCAAGTGACCAAGTGAGGATGTTCCAAACCCAAGATGAGCAACATATGGGTGTCATGTTCAAGAGCGACATGTTGGCTTTACAAAATACAAGAGATGATTGCTTTCACTTTTTCTCCCACCATTTCTCGTGAGTACCCCATTACTTTTTATCGCAAGCTTGAAGGGGATAACATATTCTTGTCCTGTAAGTTCATCCTTCGAATGAATCCATCCTAGTAAGTTCTACAAGCCCTAGAAAGGAAAAACTCGGCCTTGTCATGATGACAAGTCCTACGTCGTTTAAGTTTTACAAGTCCGAAACAAGGGAAACTTGACATTTTTTTCATGTTTAGAGAGCTTGGAAAAGAGGTGAAAATAAAAATCCAAATGTACATTTTCGTAAATAGTCTCTCGAATCTGAAAAGGTAGAAAACAATATTCAAGAGAACCTCTTAGTCATGTTCGACTAAGGTATTCCTTTTACGTAGCTAGTCTATCTCAGTCTAGAAAATGGTTAAACTTATACTTAGCAGACATCATTCAATTTACTTTTACGAGTTTGAAAAGACAAGTTTTTGACAATATTTTCATATTTAAAGAGCCAAGAAAGAGCTAAAAGATGACTCCGCCTGGAATAACGAGTGGTATAAAAGGATAACAACTGGTTCTGGTCATGATGGAAGTGCTCAAAACATGTAAGGGTCAAGAGGTTAGTTAATAAGACCACTCAATGTAAATGTTCCTCAGGAAAGCGTAAAACAACCAAGTGAAAGTGTATGATCAGCCAAATAGATGGTGACAATAGAAAGGATAAAGCCAAGGCTCATCTAGAAAAAGCAAGTTGATAAAACGAAAATCACGGGAGGTAAAATGGGAATGGTTTCATCTTTACACAAGCTTGAAACGTGGGAAACTATGCTTGAGTATACTTGAAGATGGTTTAATTTTTTCACAAGCTTGAAGCATGGGAAAAAAACTATGCTTGGATTTGGTTTCATTTTTACACAAGCTTGAAACAAAGATAAATTATGCTTGAGATGAGTTTGCATGCCCCCAACATAATGACTCAATTCGAGGTACATGCCCCCCCAAGCTTCATTTCATTCACCTATGTAGACTATTGGCTACTAACAGGTAGATGGAATGGAGGTTCACTTACGAGATCAAGTGAAATACTCGACTAGGATTTTACGAGATCTAATCAAAGACTCAAATTGGAAGGGGATTTGTTTCATTTTTTAATGAGCTTGACAGAGGAAAAGAACCATGCTCATGAAACCTTGTTTCATTTTAACCGAGGTTGACATGGTAAAAGAAATATCCTCATGGGAACCTATTTCATTTGTTAATGAGGTTGACATGGTAAAATAACTATCCTCATATCCCTTGTTTCATTTTTTAACGAGCGTGACACAAGACAAGGAAATCTACTCCAAATCTTTGATCACAGATGAAAAGAGGCCATTGCTTCCAAGAGTTTTTCATGAGATGGGAAAACAACACTCTGGAAGGGATACATGTCCAGGGATCCCATGGAAAAATTGGGCTCTAACACCCCCAGTACATGGCGTACTACATCACCTACTATATCATCAGTAGATGTAGCATGGAATAGGTAGCCAGGTAATTAACCTGTGGCGGGGCTGATACCGCTTGCATATGAGAACCACTTAGGGATGCCGATGAGTGGGAGTTGATTTAGGACCAATGAATGTAGGTTGATCAATGATCACAATGCTTTCTTCATGCAAGAAGCACATCACTCGAAAGAGGGAAGAAACAAGATCTCCCATGACATAAACATAGTCATGACCAAGGAGTAGATTAAAATCCAACGGGCCTTGGACAACCATAATGTCTATATAGATAGTCTTTCCTCCCAAATTAATAGGTAACTTAGGAAGGATCCCTAACGGTTGACTGGTTCTTCTGTTAAAAGCTAACAGATTCTAGGTGACAGGGACAAGCTGAGGAGAACCGAAAGCTTGCCAAGCAGTTGAGGACATAATGCTAACAGATGTGCCCTCATCTATGACTGTGCTAGGTATGGCCATATGGTGAGCATGTACTGTAATCTGGAAAGGCACATAAGTTAGAAGGTGATATCTTGGCAGTTGATTCCAATCAAAATAAGTGACTAAACTACTCGGAGGGGGTGTCATAGGAACATAGGAACGTGAGAGCTACCCTCTTGCTCTATGGGAACAAGAGAACTATTCTCATGCACCTCAGGAATGAGAGGATTTCCCTCCAGTTCATTTGAAACTGAAGAAACCAGAAGAACCTGAGCAGTATGGGGTTCAATCTCTACCTAAAACATACAGTTAACTAAAAGTGGAGTCAAGTCTACTAGTTTCTCAACCAATGGTTGGTCGATAACAAACTCACAGGACTCACTTTCAGAGAGATTGGGGTTGACCAAAGATGGTTTTTGATCAATCACTTGATCAACTAGTGAAGTATCAAGGGAAAGATTCTGATACCCATCCAGAAGATGAGGTTGGGAAGTCATAAGGTTTTCCAACTCTTTGGAAGCTTCATCCATAAGAGGAAAAAGGTGAATGGGATGACTACCTTCATGCAACTTACAGGGAAATTTGACTTTTCCCTTTTTCCTATGGACTTTACTAGTTGAAGGTTTGTGACCAACATGAACTCCAGAGGTTGATGACAAAGGTCGATGTGAACCCGTGGAACACACTTCTAAGAACTTGGGAATACCATGACAATTCTGAAGAACGTGGTCACCCTTACATAACATGCAAGGGAATTTTACTTTTCGGGGCAGGTTGGAATATATATTTTTCATTAGTTCCATCGGTAACAATAGTTGTTTGGTTCCCCCTTGCTTATTTTGCTTCTTCTTCTTCTTCGTCCTCTTCTTCCTCTTCTTAGCTTCCTAGTTACTAGAATCCATACTTTCACAAGGCGAAGAGGAAGAACGGGATGAAGAAATAGGTGAAGAAGGCAAGGGATCAACTTTAGGATCAACATGAGGTTGATGTTGTTTCAGTGGAGGAGAACTTGGTTGAAAATTAGTTTGGACACTCGGAATAACTAAGGTCAAAAATAACCAAACTGGAAAACGAATGGTCAATCCAGGAAGGGCCAATGTTGACATATAAGGAGCACCAACATTTCCAAAAGAAGGAAAAGAACAAGGATTCCCATCAAGGGGATTTCCTTGGTTGGTAGGCTCAGGAAATGTTGCCATTGGTATCAACCTAAGATCTACTAAGGAGTATTTCCACAGGAAGGATGTTTTTTCACAATCAATTAATTTATTTTAGAACTTTAACAAAAATAAATCAAAAAGGGGTAATCTAGGAAAAATGGTTTACCAAGTATCCATGAACTGCTATATACACCTTATTCGAAACCAAGGACTTAATGTATGGCAGCCAATCTGCCCAAATGTTGTGTTTGGTGTATCACGTCTACAAGGCAACTGACTCGGTTACTTGTCGCTACAGGATAGCAACCTAATGGGGTATCCCAATATATACTCGACAGTATGGGGAGAAAAAATCCATGTTAGCGTTGTCTAATGCAAAACCGCTCAATGAGATCATCCCTATATACTTATCATACTGAAATGCCTCCAATATACCCAAAATTAATGGAGAACCTTCTATGTACTTCCATACTGGGACGGGATTTCACCCCCGGGATACACTGCAGGCAGTTAACGAAAACTGTTGTGTTTAAAGATGTCAGAACATGTCTCTAACCTAGACCTCTAGATATTTGTGTTAAGTTCCAAATGCTCCTTAGGTTAATTGAGGTAAATTTTAACGTTTATCTTCAATTATATTTCAGCTTTGGGCTCAAAATGACGTCACCTGAATCCCTAAGATGTGGCTATATGAGAAAAGGAAATTTTCCACTTCAATGAAAGCTAGACTAACCAAGGGAAGAAATTTCAATCAATAATGCATCAAACAAAATGCATCATGCAAAATGCCTTCCACTAACTTTCATTTTCGTCTTCCAAATGCAATGCCAAAAGTAAAAATGATTTTCACTTTTCACTATCCTAAATGCAACTTTTCGAAATAAAAATTATTTTAACTTTACTAAGATGCACTTATATGAATTATGGTTTTCTTTTCGTTTTGAATGATTTGAAGCACCTAATACAAATTTTAGCTTTCAATCACTGAAAAATGTGATCTATTTTCAATGATGAATCTCAAAAAATAACTTTTCAATGCAACTAATCTAATGCATTTTCATGAAAGGTAAATTTCGAAATACAAGCTAAAACAAATGCAAAACGATGTTTTCAAAGATTTCCACAGAAAAAAAACACTCGATCAATCAGAAAAACAAACATCTCAATGACATCTACAAGCAATAAGAAATGACCAATTGACCAAAAACCCTAGAACTCAGTAAGATTTCATTTCGAAGCCAATGAGACAAATTTTGCAAATTAATCAAGACAATTAATCAAAGGACTATCAAATCCAAGCATATAGGATGGGAAAATACATTAGAGGCCAAGACACACTGGATTCTAAGGAAGAAACCTTAAAAATTCTCACATCCAAGGATCAATTCTACTTTATATACCAAAACCCATGATGATTGGGTTATCATCACTACTTTTAATAGCCAAACCCGCGATGGTTGGGGTCATCAAAACTACTTTGTATAGAAAAAGTAGCGATGATTTTCAGTGCGGGTAAATAGTGAAGAAATTTTTTTTCGTCACGACTGTACAAGTAAAAACTTGCATTGCCAACGCGACTGTTAGAGCTAAACCCTCGATGGGCAAGGAATATGGGAAAAAAAAAAATCCAAGAAACAATCCAGACTTAGTACTCTAAGGCAATAATCAGTGATGGTATAAACTCATACTGATGCAGGCAAGCCGATAAATCGACGGTTGGTCTAAATAGTCAAAGGATATAATTGAAGGAATGGATGGAAAGGGTTATATATTCCCCAGTGGAGTCTCCATTTTGTTGTCTAGGTAATCCTCTCTGTGGATAGAGATGATCCCTCTAGCCCAATGATTGGGACTAGCAACCTACATGACAATCTATTGGACATTTTCCTAAGTTACAATTAAAATAGAAGATGAGGAAGATGGCCTACCTCGTTCTGATGCTATAACATCTTTCTTTGTTGAATACCTCGAATTGCTTGTGTTATGGGCTCAGTCCTACTGCTCATAGTGTTTAAATGCCTGCACAAGAGACTAGGACACAAAAAAGCATGCAAGTACAAATATCATAATCAAAAGTAACCTACTTAATAGATCAAGGAGCCTTAAGATAAATGATACATCAATATACACATTTATGGAAAATGAACCAATAGTTGTATATATTAATAGAATAAAGGAGGAAGCATACAACCAAGCCTTGATGCCAATAAGCTCTCCTTGAATGAATATCCAAAGCCAAGCTCAAGCTCTCCAAGCACTCCTTCTCCAAGCCAAATGAGTAGCATATAGGCACAATCTCAGCATAAGAGTGAAAATATCCAAAGACCAACCATTTTGGAATGGGAGGGGATGAATATATAGGCAAGGAAAGGGAGTTCAGATCTCTCCAAAGATAGGAGAAGGCCCTCATCTCAAGGAGGTAGCTCATATAGATAGACCAAAAGGCCAAGTTGATAGAACTCGACCTCATCCATGCCAACCAACCTCCAGCTCGTCGTTCTGTAAACTTCTAGATCACAAAGCTTCTTTTCCTCTTTGGGAAAATTTCCTTTTAGGGATCATCACGTGTATCCAAGCCAATAGAGCAATGGAATCATGGGGCGAGTATAGTGCAACTAGTGACCATTGTGGTTTTCAATATCAAAGGAGCAATGATTCTAAAATTAGGGTTTTAGAGCCATTTCCTTCAAGGGAAGCTCAAGGAATTTACTAATCAGTGTTTTAGGGAGGATCTGAGTTGCATATCTGAATGAGTACACTGCATGATGGTCATGTTTCAGGCACTTTGGGGTATGTCACAGGGAAGTGAAGGAGGTGTGACAAAATAATGTGTAACAAGGATTAGTGCAACTGTTTCAAAAGAAAATGCGCTAGCAGCATGACTGTCAAAGAAAAAAATGTGTTGGGCAAGGAAAAACGAAAAAAATAAAAATATTTCCACAAACACTCCAAAATTAGCACTCTAAAGTAGCAATCAGTGATTGTGCAAACCTATAAACACTCAAAATAACTGAGAACTCGATGGTTGGTAAAACTAATCAAGAGATCGTATGAGAAAAGAGGATGAAGAGTCTATAGCATCCCCAGTAGAATCACCATTTTTTTATGAAGGTAAATCCCCTTTGCAGACAGAGGTGATCCCTCTAGCCCAATGAGTGGGTCTAGCAACAAACTAAACAAACTAACATACACTTTCCTAGCTTATGTTTAACAAATGCATAGAGAAGGAGAAACCTACCTTGCTCTAATGCTAATCGATCAATCCTTTTGGAGATGACTTTGATTCTTTCACTCCAGGCCTCACTCTTTACTTGTTCTTCACATCCGAGTACCTGTAAGAAATATAAAAAAGATATGCAAGATACAAGAGCATATAATGGATACATCAAACATAAACTACTTAATAGATCAAAGAGTATTAAGCTAAAATCATAAACATTTACACAATTATGGAAAGTGAACATCATATGTATATATTAATAAGCTAAAAAGGGGAGCATACAACCTATGCCTTGATGTTGGAGAGCTCCTTTTGGTGGATGTCCAAATCCAAGAAAGGACTCTTCAAGCACTCCTTCTCCAAGTTAGAATGGGAAGCATGTAAGCATAATCTCAGTATAGGAATGCAACAATCAATGACCAAACATTTGGGGATGGAAGGGAGATGATTTATAGGAAGGGAGAGGGAGTTAGGGATCCACAAAAGAGTGAGGAAGGTCCACATCTCAAGGGGAAAGCCCATAATGATAAGATCAAGGGGTCCAAATGGGAGAGCTTGACCATATCAACAACAACCAATATCCAGCTAGTTGTTCTTGAAGTTTCTAATGCATGAAGCTTCTCCTCCAGTTTGGAAAAACTTTACAGAAGAATATGAAAACCCATACTAGCAGAGCTAGCATAAAGCAGTGCAACCTACCATTAGCACGGGCAAGCAGAGGAGCAAAACGTGTTGGCCCTAAAAATTAGGTTTCAGCGAACCTTCTTCAGAATTAACTCAAGGCAGTTTTCCTTTAATTCTTCAGGGAGGTTTTGGTTTGTATATCATGATGGATATGCTACATAATAGTCAACATTTTGGCACTTCGAGATATGGAATGGGAAGTGAATAGGAGGTGTGAAAAATTATTGTGTAACAACAACCATTCGTTCAATTAATACTTCAAGGTGCCCCCATGTTCCCAGATTAATACCTCATGGAAATTAGATCTTACCCAATGGTGAAAATATCCTTGCTTTCCACCATTGCATCCAACCACTTTGAACATGATTTTACCACCATAATAAATCATATAAATATGCTTTTTATATAAAATACAACTTGCTTTACAATAGTGATTTAAGTAGTAATTTACAATAGTGATTTTACTCACAATAACACTAAATTTGTGTTCTCTTTCATATCATTGGAAAAATGCACTTTGATACAAGTTTTAGAAAACAACTTAAAATGGTATGATATAACAAACTCCATTTAAATACATTTTCCTAACTTGAAAATTGTTAAAAATAGGAACAAGAAATTACATTTTAATTTGTGCTTGAATTAAATCGAAATTATATTCTCATAGCAACTTGTAATAGTTAATTAAGTTAAATTGACATAATTGGCTTAGGAAATTTGATTTGGAAGTCTATCCAGAGTCATGTAGAGTTATCCCTAAATTTTAGGGGCCCGGGTTGAGTTCTTTGGAGTTGTAATTAGATAACTTAGTCTAACTGAGTTATAGTGAGTTAGACTAGTTCTAATTGTTGGAGGAACTAGTAGAGGTCTAATAGTGGAGTAGTGCACCAATGCATCACTAGTACCACATCAGTTAACTGAATATTCACTCACAAATAATTCATGCATGTCAGTGCAGATTAAGACCAAGTTGAGATTAGAGTTTAGCGAAAATGTACTATTAGTTGTATAATTTTCCGAGTTGTATAGATGGTGCATGCAATCAGTTGAGGACCTATGCTTGGATTGTGGAGTTATGAAGAGTGGAATTACCATTAAATATGGGTTGATTCCTCTCTAAATTGTGCAAGAAAGTAGGGGCTTGGCAGTGAAAAGAATTGGCTAAGTGTTGGCTTGAGCTAGCTTGTGAAGCAAAGAGTTAGATTGTAATAGTTCAGGAATTGTTCAGGACAAACAAGCATTGTATTTTCTTCTCATATCTTATGGTTAATGCAATATAGATAGTCGAGGTTTTAGCAGTTGCTTTCCCCAGAGAAATATTGCATTATGTGTGGTTGATATTCTTCCTCTCTCTGCTTATTGGTTTCATCAATCATTTTTGGTTTCCGCTGAGAAGAGTATATTTGATTATTGTCTTGTGTTTTAGCATACCACATAAATTGTTGAATCTACAGTAAAAATCTACATGGTATCAGAGGTGAAGACAGTATAGAAGAGGAGAATTCAAGTTGTTTGTGCAGGTGAAAACTGAATTTTCAAGTTCATACTTCATAGCAAAAATATTTCTTTATACGAGTTGCGACTTGAGTATGCCTTGGAGGGCAGCTCAAATTACATATCTTGGAAGGACATGATGGAGGCAGTGCTGGAAGATAATGGCATCAAGGAATTCATAGATCATGACATTCATAAGCCTCCATCATTGGATGCTAAAGATCTGGATGAATGGAGAAAGTATGTGGAAAACAACGAGAAGGATTATCCTTGAGGGAGTTCGAGATCACATTGTCTCAAGTCTCCACGGTAAGGATACTCCATACTCACTTTAGAAGGCATTGACGGACCTATTTTCAAAATAACATCAACCATAGGAAATTGGCACTATAAGATAAACTCAGAAATATCAAGATGGAGAAGGGCGACTCTATTGTGAAGTAATTGACCAAGTTCACCCATTGTCAAGATGAGCTTGGAAGTGTAGGGATTATTGTTGCTAAGGACAATATGGTGAGTGTAGCTCTTATAGGACTTCCCAAGAGTTGGCACAGATATCGAGACTTCTTTAATGGGAGGGAGAAGCTACCAGGTTGGGAACAACTGTGGTCAAATTTGGTACAGGAAGATATTTAGAGGAATACCATAAATGGATCCTCATCAAATATTGTTGATAAGGAAAAATTTGCCTTTGCAAGAAAGGAAAAGAAAGGGAAGAGGAAGGCATCCCATTCCAAATCAGATTCTTGTCATGGAGGTAAGAAGAAGGACATGTCGAAATTAAAGTGCCTTCATTGTCACAAGCTGGGACATTTTGCCACGAAGTCTCATCTCAAGAAGGCCAGTAAGAAGCCCTCAGGAGGAACGACAGGAGGTGAGGCTCTTGCCTCACAATGTGAATTGGTCTTTACCCTCATCGCATGTATGGTGTCATCAATGATGGGTAATGTATGGTACCTCAACAATGGATCTTCTTTCCACATGATTGGTAACAAAGAGCTCTTCAGTAACTTGGAGGAGAAGGATCTCTAGATGTATATCGATATGGGTGATGATAAGAGGTATAGTGCTATTGGGCTTGGTACAGTTACCTTTCAAAGGGATTTAGGTGCTTCCCTCACTTTGCAAGATGTTATGTATGTTCCTGGTTTGAAAAAGAACTTGGTATATGTTGTCATGTTGGAGGATAGAGGCTATGATGTGATCCTCAGTAAGGGAAAGGCGTTCCTTCGTCACATAGCCACGGGAATGGTAAAGAGGATAGGTGTTCGGGTGAAGAATCTCTACAAGTTGGAGGTAGAAGATTGTGTTTCCTTGAGCATGAAAGTGGAGAGGGTGCAGAGCTAAGACATCGGTGAGTTGTGGCACAGGTAGCTGGGTCACTTGCATCGTGGCAATTTGAAAATCATGCAGCAAATTTCTAACAATCTTCCCAAAGGTACACTAGAGCAAGTTGACATGTGAAAAGGGTGTACTTTGGCCAAATACACCAAAGATTTCTTTCACAAAAAATATAGTCGAGGTGATCCTGGATAAATTCCATTTAGATGTGTGTGGACCATTCTCAATAAATTCCATGACCAAGCACATGTATTATGTTATATTTGTTGATTATTTTTCTCATAAATGTTGGATCTTATTCATGCATAAGAAAGAACGGACTTTTGCAAAGTTCTGTGAATTTAAAGCATTGGTCAAGAAAGATACTAGAAGGAAGGTTAAATCTCTTAGGAGTGATAAGGGTGGAGAGTGTGTGTTGAATGAGTTTAAAACTTCTGTGTGGCAGAAGGCATTCGACGAGAGTTGACAACACCTCATAACCCACAACAGGATGGTGTGGCTGAAAGGAATAATATAAGCATAGTAGTGGCAACATGGGTGATGTTGCATGATTAGGGCCTACCGCTACACTTTGGGTCGAGGCATACAACACAATTGTATATTTCCAAAACAAAATCCCTCATCGAATTTTCGGGATGAGTTCACCGAAAGAGGATTTTTCAGGGAAGAGACCAAATGTGGGTCACTTCAGGACTTTTGGTTCATCATTCTACTTCCATGTAACCAAATATGCTTGAAAGAAGCTTGAGCCAACAACAAAGTTGGGAATATTTGTGGGGTACATTGATACACCTCATAACTATCAGGTGTACTTTTCGACCAACAGGATAACATTGTTCATAGCGATGTAAAATTTGATGAAGAGAAGGCCATGAGATGTTCCCTTGAGATGGAGCTTCAACTACATGCAGTTGAGGAGCTTTTAACTCCTAAGGAGGAACCTCAGATTGATGTGGAGAAGCCACATGTAGAGGATCAAGGAGTGGAGACATCCACTCATGCAGAGTCTTTCAGAGATGGGAGAAAGCGCACCAGAGAGGTTGATAGGTTATTGCATGATGCAAGAGAGAATGTGGGAGCGCACACATCACAACGTAGGAAGAGGAGGTCACCATAGATGTATATTGGATACATGGATATTGTGAGTGGATGTGTAAAGACAAAACCATCCTCTTTTGAGGAATCAGTGTAGCAACCGGTTTGGGTTGATGCCATGGTTGAGGAGTATGACTCCATTATCAAGAACAGTGTTTGGGATGTGGTCCCAAGACCAGGGGAAAAGTTAGTGATGAGTTCATGATGGCTTTATAAGGTAAAGAAAGAAGTGGATGGTATTGTGGAGAAACATAAGTCCAGGTTTATAGCCCGAGGATTTTCTCAAATGGAGGGGATTGATTATGATGAGACTTTTTCTCCAGTTGCAAGGTACTCATCAATCAAATCCATTTTGGCATTATCAGTGTAGATGGGATGGAAGATACATCATATGGATGTAAAAACAACCTTCCTTAGTGGCATGATTGAGGAAGAGGTGTATATTGAGCAACCTGAAGGTTTTAAGACCTTCAACTGAGAGTCGCATGTGTGCCAACTCAAGGAAGCGTTGTATGGGTTGAAGAAAGCACCTCATTCTTGGTACACCAGGATTGATAGCTAATTCACTGGGTTGGGCTTCACCAAAAGTGAAGTGGATGCGAACCTTTACCATATTTTGGTTGAAGGTAAATTGTTGATTATTTTTTTATATGTCAAAGATTTGATTCTAATATGTGATGATAAGTTGATCAAGTGTTGCAAAGAGGAACTTGCAAGAGATTTTGAAATGAAGGACTTGGGGCTCATGCACTACTTTCTGCGCATGAAAGTATGGCAAGGTGATGAGGAAATTTTGTTTCTCAAGGAAATTTCGCTAATGAGATACTGAAAAGTTTCGACATGGAGAGTAATAAACCCATGGAGACTCCTCTAGTAGGTAACTAGAGGAAGGAGGATGTTACTTCTAGTGAAGTAGTGGAAGCTACCATTTATAGGCAGCTTGTGTGTTCACTCATGTATTTGGTGAACACACGATTGGACATGTGCTATGCATTTAACCAGCTAATTCAAGTGGTGGTTAAGCTGACCAAGTTGTATTGGAAGGCAACCAGGCATGTGTTGAGATACCTTAGAGGCACTACTAAGCATAGTTTATGGTACATACAAATAGAGGGAATGAAGCTTCAAGGCTTCACCGATGCAGATTGAGCAGGGAGTCCATCTAACAAGAAGAGTGCGTCGGGAGGGATATTTAGTATTGGGTTATCAATTGTTTCTTGGTACAATAGGAAACAAAGATTAGTTGCACTCAGTTCAACATAGGCAAAGTACATGGTTGCTAGTCAAGCAACTTGTGAGGCTATTTGGATGAGGAAGATTACGGTTGGCTTGTTTGGTCAGCAGATGGATCCAACTGTGATTTACTGTGACAATCAGAGTTGTATCAAACTCTCTGAAAATATAGTTTTTCATTATCGATCCAAGCATATTGATATTTGGTACCATCATCTTTGAGGTTGTGTTTAAAGGAAAATTATGTTGTTGGAGTACATTCCCACAGAGGAGCAGAATGTAGATATTATGACAAAGGAATTGTCAAGATGCAAATTCGAGCTTCACAGAGATAGGATCGGGGTAGCTGATAATCCCTCTCTTCTTGAGAGGGGGTGTTAAAAATAGCAACAAGAAATTCCAATTTAATTTATCCTTGAATTAAATTGTGAATTAAATCAAAATTATATTCTCATAGCAACTTGTAATAGTTAATTAAGTTAATTTCAATTAATTGACTTAGGAAATTCAAGTTGAAAGTCTATCTAGAGTCATGTAGATTGATCCCTAAATTTTAGGGGCCCAGGTTGACTTCTTTGGAGTTGTAATTAGATAACGCAATCTAACTGAGTTATATTTAGTTAAACTAGTTCTAATTGTTGGAGGAACTAGTAGAGGTCTAGTAGTGGAGTAGTGCACCAGTGCATCACTAATACCACACCAGTTAACTAAATATTCACTCACAAATAACTCATGCATGTCAGTTTAGATGAATACCTAGTTGAGATTAGAGTTCACGGACAATGTACTATCAGTTGTATAATTTTCTGAGTTGTATAGATGGTTCATGCACTCAGTTGAGGACCTATGTTTGGATTGCAAAGCTATGAGAGTGGATTTCCCATTAAATATGGGCTAATTTCTATAGGAATTTTGCAAGGAGGTAGGGCCTTGACAGGCATCATAATTGGCTAAGTGTTGGCTTGAGCTGGCTTGTGAAGCAGAAAGTTAGATTGTACTAGTGCATGAATTGTTTAGGATGAACAAGAATTATTTTTTCTTCTCGGATCTTCTGGTCAATGAAATATAGATAGTCAGGGCTTTTAGCAATTGCTTTCCCAAGAGAAATATTGTGTTATGTGTGATTGATATTCTTCCTCTTCCTGCTTATTGTTTTCATCGGTCATTTTTTGTTTCCGCTGAGAAGAGTAGAGTATTTTCTTGTCTTTTGTTGTAGCATATCAAATAAGTTGTTGAATCTACAGGAAAAATCTACATGGTATCATAGGTGAACATAATATAGAAGAGGAGAATTCAAGTTTGTTGTGTAGGTGAAAATCGAATTTACAAGTTTATACTTTAGAGAAACAATATGTATTTGTACGGATTGCGACTTGAGTATGCCTTGGAGGCCATCTCGAATTATATAACTTGGAAGGACATTATGAAGGTAGTGTTGGAAGATAGTGGACTCAAGGAATTCATAGCTCATGACATTCCTAAGCCTCAAGCATCTAATACAAAAGATCCAGTTGAATGGAGAAAGTGTGTGGCAAAAGTGAGAAGGATTATCTTGTAGGGAGTTCAAGACCACATTGTCTCGAGTCTCCATGGGAAGGATACTCCATACTCAATGTGGAAGGCATTGATAGACCTGTTTCAAAATAGAATTGACCATAGGAAATTGGCACTATAAGAAAAACTCAGAAAGATCAAGATGGAGAAGGGTGACTATATTCCAAAGTACTTGACCAATTTCACCCATTGTCAGGATGTGCTTCGAAGTGTTGGGATTATTGTTGCCAAGGAAAATATGGTGAGAATAGCTCTTCTAGGACTTCCCAAGAGTTGGCATAGTTATCAAGACTCTGTCAATGGGAGGGAGAAGCTACCAGGTTGGGAATGGTTGTTGCCCAATTTGGTACAGGAAGAGATTCATAGGAATACCATAAATGTATCCTCATCAAGGACTGATGATGAGGAAAATTATGACTTAATGGGTAAGGCAAAGAAATGGAAGGGGAAGGCATCCCATTCCAAATCAAGTTCTTGTCATGGAGGCAAGAATAAGGACATGTCGAAAGTCAAGTGCTTTCATTGTCACGAGCTCGAACATTTTGCCACAAAGTGCCCGCTCAAGAAGTCCAGTAAGAAGCCCTCATGAGGAGCAGCAGGAGGTGAGGCTCTTGCCTCACAATTCGAACTGAAATTTACCCTCATCAGATGTATGGTATCATTGATGATGGGTAATGTATGGTACATGGACAGTGGAGGTTCTTTCCACATGATGGGTAACAAAGAGCTCTTCAATAACTTGTAGGAGAAGGATCTCTATATGCATGTTGATATTGGTGACAATGCGAGGTATAGTGCTACTAGTCTTGGTATAGTTAGCTATCAAAGGGAGTCGAGTGCTCCCCTCACTTTGCGAGATGTTATGTATGTTCCTGGTTTGAAGAAGAACTTGGTATTTGTTTCCATGTTGGAGGATACAGGCTATGATGTGATCTTTAGTAAGGGAAAGACGTTTTGTCACATAGCCACGGGACAAGTAAAGAGGATAGGGGTTTGGGTGAAGAATCTCTACAAGTTGGAGGTCGAAGATTGTGATGCCTTGAGCATGAAATTAAGAAGGTGCAGAGCCAAGACATCGGTGAGTTGTGGCACAAGCAGTTGGGTCACTTGCATCATGGCGCTTTGAAAATCATGCAACAAATTTCTACCAGTCTTCCTATTATAGCACCATTTACCACCCTTGGTAGATTTGATGCTATGTGTTATGGCCTAGGGAAACCCTTTCCTTCCAAACCTGGTCCAAATTCTGAAAAACAATGTTTTATATCCCATACATTGTTTTTCCATGTCTAAAAAGCATGTACACACGAGTCATTCTATACTTAACATGTGTATATGTGTTAAAACATTAAAAATATATATAATGTCCTTAAATTCGGGTAGAGTTTATGATATTTACCTATTACTCACCTACTGTATCCTGTGGCCCAACTGTTTCCCAACTGAAAAACTAATTTGGAGAAGTATAAATAGACCTCCATGGGAAGGCCTAAAGGAGGAGAAAATATTAGATATTGATATTATAGTTGATTACATCCCTGATCAAGTCTAAAGAAATCCCTGTGCCTTTTGCACTCCCAAGTCCTTCAAAACCTTTGTTTCCTTCTTGAGATGTCCTTCATCCCTTTATGACATCCTTGTGTATACCTATGGAGGAGGATTGTTGAGGCCCAAGTAGGATGGATCTAGAGGACGGATTTGCTTGGAGCCGGCAGATGACTCAGGTTGTAGTTCTTGTGTATTTTCTTTAGTTTACATCAACAAAGAGGTGTTGTTTTGTTCCTGATATTTAAGTTCTTAATGCATTAATCTATGTTATGATTTGCTTATGAAATATTATGTTAATTATTATTTTCTTACATGCTTATATGACCTAACATCTATATCATGAACATACTTTCTATTACTGCTATTATATATGCTTTGCTTGAATGAGTTGCAAGTTCTAAATCATTGGAAGAAGCAGAGGTTTTGGACCCTATAGGAACAACCTCAAATGTAGAACCTCCGAGTAATACCTCTTCTTCCTACTTCAGTAGTTTAAGTATTAGGATTTCCTGTTTGCATGTCTCTTTATGTTGTAAGCCCTTCGCTCTGTTGGGGATCTCAACCCAAGACCCTACGGTGAATTTACCCGTATCAGGATTGGTGACTCTACTGGGACTGGATTTGAGACCCACTCAGTTAAAGGAATGAGGTATATGAAACCCACCTTAAGCAACTTTTCAACCTCAGATTTGATAGTTGTTGCTTTTCTAGGGTTTACCAATCGAAGCTTCTCGTGAATAGGTTTCTCATTTTCATATGTCTTTATCTCATGCTAGATTATAGATGGATCTATCCCACACATTTCCTCATAAGACCAAGCAAACACATCTCAAAACTCTTTAAAGAGATCGGTATAAGTTTGAATTTCTTCAGGGGAACAATCATCTCCAATGAAGACATTTTCGATAACATTGGGATTCCTAGAGATGTTCACTGGAACAATTTATGAAATAATAGACATGTTACCCTCGGTGGAAAACTATGTTGGAGCCAAAGGATTTAAAACTGTGTGAACATCACTAGTAGATGAAGGACTAGACAAGCTTGATTCTACTTCTCGCAAATTAGGGAGGAAATATGCCCGATGATGCAAATCATCCCATGGTCTCTCAACACCTTTCATTGCTTCTAGAACTACTTCCTTGGATGGAAAAATAGTACCTAATCAATCCATAGAAGAAGTTGAATCTAGAGTCCAGGTCGAAGCCACATCCCATCCATCTCCTCTGGTTAAAAAGGGGTAGGATCGTTTTTTGTAGTGTTAACTATAGACTGATAAGAAATTTAAGCTACAGACTTAGCCATTCCACCCACCTACCCCTCATCTAATGGTGGTAGAAGAGGGCATGGGCCAAGGATCTAAAAAATAATGAGTTCTAAAGAACTATCTTCGAGAAGCTACCTTGGAGAATAAGATAGCATTAATTTAGCAATAGGAGTAGGAAAATCAAAGGTACCCATTAAGAAAGAGTACATTCCAACTCCTAGATTCTCTATACATTGTTTCAAATTGTTCACTAACGGAACTTTAGATTCAAAAGATGCATTGGACTCACCCGGAGAATAATCCATCTAAGCAACCATTACAATTCTCCCTTCACGAGGAAAACAGAAGATGCAGAATAACAATGATACCATTGCATTCATCTCACAAATCCAATTTCTACCTAAAAGGAGATTGTAATCCAAATTTGCATCGACTATTTCTACTTCAATATTTACCACCTTACCCCCAACACAAACAGGAAAGGTTGGAATAATCCCATGCGGTCTACGAGAATGACCAACAAATGTTGTTAATAGAGTAGGTGAAGGAACAATTTGAGGTGATCCAATAGCCTTCCAACATGATATATACATTACACATGTGGAAGTTCCCTTATCAACTACGGTTCGAAAGATATTGTCTTTTAGTATGTAGACTTGATTTGCAAAGCCATATGATGTGGGAATCTCTTCTTGATGTTCGACATGTTGAATGTAAGAACAAGAGAGTTTTTTCGATCAACTACTCCGATTGCAGTTAGTAATTCACTCCCTTGTGATGGGCACGACTGGAGTACCTCTAACGCTGACATGGCACAAGGACTCTAAGCCAGGTCTTCTACAATAGAGTAGTTCTAAGTTTCCTTAGCATTTGGGTTAATTGTCAAACGTTCTGTGAAGCCTTTCGGCATCTGAGGTATAGACTCAACTACGGGCCTCTCGTTATGGAGTGGCTCTGAAACATCAGGAGTAGTCTTAGTGTTAGACGATTCTGATTCACCATAATCACGTGACTGTGTAGCAACATCAATATGTGAACTCATGATATAAACATTTGATGTATTCTCCCCTTCTTGGTTGCCCCCACTGGGGGTACCAGTACTAGGATTCGCACCAGAAAACAATTGTTGCCCTTGGGGAAAAGCGTTAATTAGCACAACCTAGGAGCTAGAAGACCCTTGTTGAACCAACAAGCGCTGAGCATCTTGAATCTTAACGAAAAGATGAGTCAAATGGTCACCATTTCATAACTTGCATGGAAACTTTACTTTCTTCTTAGACTCTTTTTTACCCCCACGACATCATTGTTGGGATTATTTGCATTACCCTTCCCATCCTGATTCTTTGTCCTACCACATCCTTTCTTCTTCCCATCGGATTTTTGGTTTCCTTTGGGTTTAGAAGTTTGAATGACATTTATAGATGAAGGTTGAGAAGGCATGGGCATTGATGGTTATGCATGCATAGAATAAGCAGTTTGTAAAAACAACTACTGCAATTGATTTAGTAGGTTAGCCATGCTATGATAAACAGATCCGACTAGCCCATTAGCATGGATACCTGGATTTGGCTTGGCTAGGTCAACCTTAGATCTAGGAGCATTAGGCAAAATTTTCTGAAGAACCCTAGATTGAGAATATATAAGTTCTAGCTGTTGGGCTCTAAAAATAGCCTCTTCTTCGGTGAATACACCGAAGAACGATACATCCTTAGAAATTTCAGGCTGTAAAGATTTGAGAAACCATTGTTTACAAGGTTAATCCTCTCTGCAGATAGACACGATCCCTCTAGCCCAATGAGTGGGTCTAGCAACTGAAGTGACAATCAACTAGACATCTTCCTAGGTTACAATTGAAAAGAAGAACGAAGGAGATGGCCTACCTTGTTTTGATGCTATTCCAATTTCCTTTGTTGAGGACCTTGAACCGCTTGTGTCACAGGCTTGTTCCTGCTTCTCTCAGTGTTTATGCACCTACACAAGTGATCAAGACACAACAAGGCATGCCAAAAAAAATATAAAATCCAATATCAACCTACTTAACTGATCAAGGAATGTCAATATAATGATATATGAACATATGCATTTTGGGAAGATGAACCAGTAGCTGTGTATTATTTGAAAGTAAAGGGAATCTTACAACCAAAACCTTGATGTTGATAGGCTCTCCTTGAGTGGAAATCCAAGTCCAAACCAAGAACTCTCCAAGCACTCCTTCTCTAAGTCAAATGAATAGCCTCTATGCACAATCTTAGCATATGGGTGCAAATAGATATAGACCAACCATTTGGGAATGGGAGAGGATGAATTTATAGGTTGGGAAAGGGAGTTAGGACCTATTCAAAGATAGGATTATGCCCTCATCTCAAGGAGGTAGCTCATATGGATAAGACCAAGAGGCTAAGTTGGGAGGATTCGGCCACATCTATGCCAAACAACCTCCAACTCGTTGCTCTGGAAGCTTCTAGATCACGAAGCTTCTCATCCTCTTTGGGATCATCATAGGTATGAAAGGGAATAGAGTGATTCCACCACTAGTCAAGTACAGTGTAACAGGTGACCGTTGTTGTTTTAAGTCTTATAAGAGCGATAATTCTCATTTTAGGGTTTTAAGAGTTATATCTTCAAGGAAAGCTCAGGGCATTTTCCGATCAAAGTCTTAGGAGGGATCTAAGTTGTATACATGAATGAGTACACTGCATAATTGTAATGTTTCAGGCACTTTGGGGTATGTCACAGGGAAGTGCAGGAGGTGTGACAAAATAATGTGTAACAGATACCCCCTAAAGCATGAAGGCAGAAGGAGGAGTGATGATTGAGATGCTTTACGAGTTCTTGCAATGACGAGGGCACGCACTGTTAGGGGACCTACAAATCAAGGACGCATATACATATACATATCTGAGATCAAGACATGAATCTACGGCATGGGCGTATCCATCTAAATGATGAAAGCTATATGAAAAGATCCATGGTATGGGCGTAGCCAACCAAATAACAAGGATCATCATAAATATAAATTCCCATGGTATGGTCACAACCATTTGTATAGTAGAAACATGTGTACAAGCATGAACAACATATAAATCCACGCAACCTGATTCATATTAGACAAGACCTAGGGTCTTGCACTCCATCCCGACCCGATCAAAGTATGAATTCTAACATATGAATGAATGTGTTAAAGTCGAGCATGCTAGAAAACCACCTGATTACTGGCCAATGATGTGGACCGTTAATGGGTATGAGAGAAACCACCAATAATGACAATGGCCCTCAAGGTACAATAGTACAATTTGTGAATGTGATAATGAAGCTGAAATCGAACACTCGTGGAATCACCCGATCGTAATCCAATGATGAAGACCTGTCGTCAGATGTGAATAACTAGCCATTAAGGAATGCAAGCTCTAAGGTACTGAAAGGGAGTTTCTAAGTCATCTTCCTAGATAATGAGCTGAATTCATGATCTAGGTGGATGTTGGTGGCCACCTACTTATCCCACTTGGACCCCCACAATTGTCTCTTTCATTTTCCTTAATTGTAGCATAATTTACTATTTTTGGAAGTTTTTCGGGTCCTGAACTTCTGGAACCATTTTGAGTTGTATTCCTCGGATAGATCTTTCTAACGAGGTATTGTGCACGTCAAACAGAGATTGTATGCCAAAGTTACGACCACGGGAAGTTGATGTACCAATTTACCCAAGCAGGGCCCATAGTTTGGTGCTTCATCTCCTACGGTTAGGTTTTTGGATATTTAGAGTTTTCCATTATTTATCAACAATAAATAGGCCTTCGAGCCTCATTGTAACACAATTTAGAGGCATGTAGCGGCCACATATCTTCTTAGAGATAAGCTACCATCACCCGAGCTAGTTTATTTCCATTTCTGTTTGTAGCATATTTCAGTATTTTACACTAAAGAAATGAAGTATTGTTTCTGCTGTATCTATGCATTTATGGTTATATCTATCATTTTTTGCGTTCTTGTTTAAATTTGGATCAATTCAACAGGAAGTGACACGTCAAAGGAGGGAAATGATGAATCCCCCACCATCGACATGAAACAAGGAATAAAGTGGAATAATTTTCAAGATTGTAACAATGACTGAAATAGTGTATAGGTAAATAACTGCAAATTGGACTTCTCTTGAACACTGGCGACACGACTCTGGAGTGAGGCAAAATCTTAATCAAAATATGACTAAAGGTCATGATGACAAAATGGAATAGTCAAATGAGAGGCAAAAGTGGATCACCCAAACCCAGGAGGACAAGTGACTGAGTGAGGATATCCCAAACTAAACACGAGGGTAGAAGAGTGTCATGTTCAAGAGCGACATGTTGCCTATATAAAGGATGTTTCATCTTCATTTTTCCTTGCTATTTTTAGCAGGTACCCCAATTATTTGTATCACAAGCTTGAAGGGGATAGCATATGTTTTTCATGTAAGTTCATTCTTCGAATGCATCCATCCTAGTAAGTTTTATGAGCTCTAGGAAGGAAAATATCAGTCTCATCATGCTGACGAGTCTTTTGTCATAAAATTTTAATGAGTTCGACGTAAGAATAAATCGACATCTTTTTCATATTTATAGAGTTTTAAAAAGAGACAAAAAAGAAAACTCTATCATGTCCCTTTTCGTAATTTGTCCCTCGAATCTGAAAAGGTAGAAAACAATATCCAAGAGAACCTCTTGACCATGTCGATCAAGGTGTACCTTTTTCGTAAGTATTCAGTCTAAGCCCGAAAAAGGGGTAAACATATACTGAGGTGACTTCGATTCATTTACTTTAATGAGTTCAAAACGACAACTACTCGGAAACCTTTTTAGGTTTCAACAGTAAAAAAAGAGCTCAAAGATGACTCCGAGGGGGTTCCTTTTTCGTTTATTTAATGAGTCCAAAAAATAGATAAAACAAAACTCTAAAGAATCAGTCAATAATGATCACTGTTCACCTGAAGATACCTGTAGTTGCACAAAGAAACACCCATCACTGATATCGAGAAATAATAATAAAATATTGACAAAATGACTTGCAAAACTTATAAATACCAAAAGTAAATTTATCTTTTACCATTTTACCATAGTAAGCTCTGAAAGTGCATTTGTGCCCTAATTTTCTTGATTTTCAAGTGGTCGTTATGAGAGATCCAGAGTGCCATTTTGTGAACCATTTTCAACAGGTCAGAGGCCCATCCCTGCTCTTGCATTTTATAACCGTTTTATGCATGTTTAATAGTAATTTATGTGCTATAAAGGAGGATTTTCAATTTTCAAGGCACCGGTGATCATCATCGGTATGGTCATCAAACCTGTAATGATCGCAATTGAGCCAAAAGGCGCATGCAATGATATCGCTCTGTTTGTAAAAACAGACGCAATGCCATCGAGACAAAGTTTTTGGAAGAAAAACCCTTATTTTCAAGCAAAAATATTTGATTTCAATCCATGAAAAAGCATTAATTGGTGTTAAATGATGTTTTGCTAGAGATCATGGTTTTGGAATGGAAAGAAAGGGGCCATGAGGCCGAAGACCACCAAGCAACTTAGGATCCTGAATGCATCAATGCTTTAAGGAACTTTGGGTTGCTAAATTTCTTCAGGCCCATAGGGTTAAGGGCCCAGATGGAATTGTTGCCCTACTTGATCAGTCTTTGGGATGTTGATCAAGAGATCTTCATCATAAAAGGCCAAGAACTAGAACTTGAGGGGGCAGATATTTACTTCATCAAGGGATTGTCCCGAAGAGGAGAAGCGATCCAACTCTTTGGATCTCATCCAAGAGGTGAAAGTACGAGAACTCTAGTCTAAAGGCATTGTCCAGGTGTCGAAATGACCAATGGAAGGAAGGTGGAGATAGCAACAATCACCAACTACCTTCTCTTGAGAATGGTCTTGTTCACTATGGTGCGTGTATCTGGCATGCAAACCTTACATGAGGCTTCGAAATCCCAGTTCTAGTATGTTATTGCGTATTTGACCCCCGCCATATTTAACAAGTGTGGAAGCCTTCTAGTGAATATGAAAAGACAACTGACCAAGGGGAAGCATGGACACCTGAAGGAATTCGAGTTCTGTTCAATATTGGTGACCCTATTTTTAGAGCAGGTTCCCTTATTCTGGTATCAATGGGCAGAGGTACCAAATCCTACCCCCCGAGGTCTAAGACTAGTGAGATCGAGTCAACTCATGCCTCGAGGAGGAACGGGTTAGCATTTGCATTACCCACCACAATTTTTTTCTTGGATATAACGACAACTACTCATGGTAGACGACTATGCTTATGCTAGCATGGATTTCAAGTGGGATCCAAATCTACCTTTTCCACCAGGAGAACAATGGACCAATGCAGGTAAAAACTTTTTTTTTGGATTTTTTCAAGTTTTATGATCTTTTGTAAAAGTGTAAACTGAGATTCAACTTGTGATAAATGTGCAGATGTGGGACCAGAGAGACCACCTAGTTTGTCGACAATAGCATGACGAGCTAGTCATCAGATATTGGGCACAGACTATGAAGAAGGGGCAGACCCCTTAGCTGAGATGGAGCACAACTTGGAGGCGATAACCCAAGGAATCCCAGAGTATGCCACTATTGATGAGGTTCCACTACGTTGGAAGAGACGCACAGTGGGAGTATCTGCAATACTGCGTCGGTTGTTAGGCTGAGTGATTAGAGTGGTCTTGTGCTATCATGAGCATCGTGTAGGCTAATAGCCTTTCTATCTCTTTTACACATTTTGCAAGCTTTGAAAGCCAAGTCTCCCAGAACACTCTATTTTTTTTATATCTTGATGTTATCACTCTAACAGATGCAATATATATGTGTGCGTGTGCATGTTTTATTTTCTACTTATGTGTCCATAATATGATCAGTTTTATAAATGATGCAAATTTCCATCAAGAACAAAATTTTCTAATGTATCTGTTAATGTATATAAATTACATGGAAGATGTTGATATGTGATGAAATCAAAATTTATTTCTAGTAATCTAGAACACAGATACATACACAATATTTGTGGATTTCTCTTTGAGTAATGATTATTTAATTGTAACACAATGAGATGTGAATCCAACTTGACAACTAAATCCCTAATGCCAAGAGAAATTGCTTTTGACAAGAGTTCAATGACTGCATTGTATTCCACAATATTGTTAGTTGTTCAACCAAGGCATATACCTTGTAAGTTAATCAGCTTGCCATCAGGGGCATAGAGTACCCATGCTGTGGAAGATAGGTTTTGTGTGCTACGATAAGCACCATCAACAACACCAACGTAATGGCTTGATCACATCTGCAAACCAAGTGGAACACAAGATAAGTATAAAAACACATGTCTACAAAGTAAACAAACACACACTAATGAATCGACACACTAATGTACAAAAGTCATTACACGAATTTCACACATAATACTTCTTTAGATACAACCCATTGCAAGGATGTGACAATGCATTTCCCTCATAATCACATAGCTCATAGGCACCTTTTTGTAAGACACGCTTAACGATGTAGGGCCCATGCCACATGGGTTCGAACTTTCCTTCTCCCAATTTATCATTAGCTTGATCATAAAAAAGGACCAAGTTGCCTTCCGCAAAAGTATGAGGAGAAATTGTTTGGTCAAAATGAGCTTTGACATGTTTCTTTTGAGCTTCGATGACCATCTATTGGGTGTAAGGGTGTAGGCGGGGCGCACTGTTGCTTTTGAAAATCTGGCATTCATGGCATTTTTGAATAGCTAGAATAAAATATTTGAAGGTAGAAAGCCAGAAATAACTAATGCGAAGAATTTTCTTAGCAGTGGCATAGCCAGCTATATGACCACCACAGGCACCAGAGTGGCAATCATTCAAGACCCGTTCAGCCTCTTCTAGGGTGAGACACCTACGAAGAATAGAGTCCACACTGACCCGATACAATGTATCACCAAGGATCCTATAGGGTTGGGACTGATGCCCGATGTGACGGTGGTCAAATCGAGACAACTCAGATCGGAAGGTTTGGGTTTGAAGATAAACAATAATATCTCCATACCACTAGTCAAGAGTGTCGATCAGAAACAGAGTTTCATCGGGAATTTTCTCAGATAAATTAGTATAAGTGCTTGCAAATGGAAAGGAACATATTGACTCAGCAAAAACAAGTGATTTCTTTGATTTGGGGGCAGTAAACTCCAAATCAAACTCCGAAAATCACTGTGGTTTTCCGTAAAAGGATATAGTGTTGAAATCTTTGGACAACATGGATTGCTTCCAAGGTAAGCTTCTCAACATGGACATATTGAGACTCAGTATCAAAAATATTTCGACTTAAACAATAAACCATGTGCTCATTGCCATCGTTGTCATCTTGAACTAACACCATAGCAATAGTAGTATTAGTTGCTGCCAAGTGCAAGAAATAATTGTGTCGATAATCAAGGGGTTGCAGTAAAGAAGCACTGATAAGCATGTCTTTCAAAGCATCGAAGGATTTTTAGGCAACTTCATCCCAAATTAAAGGGATCCCCTTCTTAAGTAAGCGAGTAAAACCCTTGGTGAGTTTAGCGTAATTAGGATCAAATTAATGGAGAAAGTTAGCCTTTCTTTGTAGGCATTGCAATTGCAGCAATGAGGTGGGGGGTAAGTTGACAATGGCCTCAACTTTTAAAGGATCGATCCAAACACCTTCGCGAGACACCACAAAACCAAAGAGTTGACCATATTCAACCCAAAAAATGCACTTGTGCAGATTGAGACGAATGTTATAATGCTGACATCGTAGAAAGATGGATCTTAAGTGATCTGGATGATCATGTCGCTTAGCAGAATGGGCTGGTAATTCATCAAGGTAAGGTTGAACAATGTGACAAATATTATGAAATGCATAAGATATTTCTCCTTGGAAGGGAGAGCCAGCATTTTTTAAACCAAAAGGAAGATTTTTATAAACAAAAGTGCCCTAGGGACAAATAAACGCCATTTTATGTTGATCACTGGGTGAAATGTTGATCTGGTTGTAACCAAAAAAACCATCCATGAACGAGAAAATATAACTCCTGGCACACTCATTAACGATTTGATTGATAAATGGAGTGGGATAATTGTCTTTTGGACATGCGCGATTGATATTGTGGTAATCAACACAAACACTAATTGTGCCCTGCTTTTTAGCAACAGGGACAATGTTGGACACCCAATCTATCAATGGGATGGGATAACTAAAACCTTCTTTTAAAAGATTCTCCACTTCTGCTTTAATAGCAGTAGTCTTTTGAGGATGGACATGGAGAAGTCGTTGGCAAACAGGCTTGGCACTAGGATAAGTCGGTATTTCATGCACCACTATTGTTGGATCAATATCAAGCATTTCCTTATATGACCATGTGAAGGCGTCTCGAAATTATTTGAAAAATTGAATGTAAACCCTCATCTCACCTCAAGAACAAGAAACCCAAATATGAATGTTCTATACAATTCCAGGGTTAATGGAAATGTCAAGAGGCATAGTAGTCATGATGTTTCCCATATTACCTTCTGACAGGACTTCATGCACCAGGACAAGTGTTTGAAGTGGAGGCGTGGGGCAATGAGAAACAAACGCTTCAAGACACAAAGGCATCTCACTGAGGCTGGGAAGAAATGAAAACAATGATGGAGATCGTTCCAAGGAGTTTCATCCAGAGACATGACCTCAATGATACTCTCGTCAGTGGGGAATGTCTTGTTCAAAGGATCTGGAGAATCCCAAAAGCCAAGCCAAGGAGATGGCACATAAGTATCAAAGTTCATACTGAAAATAGTATGAATTTTTGAAAGGCATAAAATCTCCAAATGAATCAATTTGATCTGGGGTAGGAATAATCCAAGGATCCGTATAAACCAAGATCATATTGATTCAAGTAACATTCAGATGTGGGAGAGTAAAAGTACCCATTAAAGCAGAGCCTTTGAAGAGACCTTCCCCCATACTCTCATAAGGAATCTCAGTATTTCCCACGTAAGAGACGTTGTCGTTCGATGAACTAGAAGATAAGAAAGACAGTTGGTCGACAATGACAATTTTTCCTTCGTGAGGAAAACGAAGCACCCAAAACAAAGAAGAAACCACACAAAACATAGTGCGGGTCCAGCTTCGCCTGAGAAGAAGGTTGTAGTTGAAATTTTCATCTACAAATTCCACTTCTAATTCAATAGTCTTTCCTTCTAATGTAATTGACAAGTTTGTGAGAATATTGTATGGACGTGAGCCTCTGACATCAAAGGCCTCCAAGGTGTTCAGGGGCTAGTTAAGAGAAGGAGAGCCAATGGACTTCCAACACGAAACAAAAATGATGCAGGTGGAAGCATCTTCATTAATAAGAATCTGATGGATCATCTTTCCTTTAATAAAAACCTATATCAGAAAAGCAATATGATGAGGAAGACGAGGAACATGGTTTTCAAGATCAAAGGTAATCAAACTCAAATCGACACGATCAATAAAACCTATAGCAGACAACAATGACTTCCATTGCATTGGGCAATTTTTAAGAACCTCCAAGGCAGACATCGTCAAAGGTGCTTGAGGTAAATCCTCAACAATATTGTATTGTTGTGCAGCTCTAACATTTAGATTATAAGATGATTTCTGAAGTACACTGTTGGGAGTTAGTTGGATTACAAACTCACTGTTATGGCGCTAAATATGGAGCAAACCATAACTAGATGGAGTAGAGGTAGAAGTTATAGATTCGATGACTTCTTTATCCATCGTCTACTTATGCATGGTTTGATAGTCCTTTATTTGTGTAGAAATCAAAATAGGTGATGAACCTTGCATCATGAAAACTTGGGAACCAGAGGAGGAAGAGGATTACTGTTGTTCTACCAATTGTGTTTGCTAAGATGGAAAAGGTTCTTTTAAAATAGTCAGAGTCCCTTTCAACAAGCAGTTAAATTCATAACATTGGGGACAATGTTTGGTGTAATGATCTTCCTCACAAACGAGGCAAGGATATGTGGGCTTCCTCTTAGAAGCATCAACAACATATGATTTGGGTGGATCCTATTTTGGGGCATCAAATTTGGCTTTACCTTTACCATTTTTCTTACCTTTAGAGGCCTTATCTGCTATGGTAGACTGAACAACATGTACCTCAGAGGTTTTACCAAGACTTGATGAATTTTTCGAAGGATTATTGGAGCCAGTGTTTGAAACAGATTTATGCTTTGGGAATATTTTCTGGAAGTCTGAGACATGGAACCAATTACACCATCAACAGGTGGTACATCAGGAGACTTCGATGTTGTCAGATTTGAATATGGTCTCGAAGCATCAAGCAACATCTCATACAACCTGCCAGATTGCAAATAGACTAAGTCTAGATTATGAGCACGAGAAATAACTTGCTCTTCGGTAACACATCCACCCATAGCTATATCCTTAGCAATCTTGTTAATGAATGATTTCGTGAACCATTCAGTCAACAACTCATCAACAATCTTGAATTTGATGAGGTGACGTCGACATCTCCATTCATGGATATGATCGGAAATGTGGGTTGTGATATCTTGCTTAAGGGATGTGATCAAATGAGTTTCAGTTTTTAACTGAACCGACAATTGGAAGTGGGTGAGGAAGGCCATAGCTAGAGAGTTAAAGTCAACATAGGTAGCTCGAGGCAACTCGATATACCATTTTGCGGCAACACCTGTTAAGGTTCTCTTAAAGAGGCGAAGACGGATAAAATCATTAACATATGAATTTGAAGAGCACCATAAGTGATATGTCATCACATGGGCTTGTGGGTCCTCTTTAGAATTTCCTTCGAATTTGGGGCAATTCCTTGGAATTTTAGTTGGAACTGGACGCCAGTAAGGTGAATGAAAAATAGGATAATTTGTGAGTCGTGAGACATCGGGCGGCTCCAATGTAGCCAAGAAAGGAAATTGCATGTTGAATGACATATATGGTTTCTTAGGAGACCCAAATGCGGGTTCTAACCTTGGTGGTAAGGATTTTGGCCCCACAGTGGAGGATTTGTCCATACGGGATTTGATTTTTCCCCTACTGAGGGTTACCCTAACCATAAGGTGGATTTTGTCTAGGGTAGGTTTGATATTAACCTACCATAGGCCATTGATAAGCATTGTATGTGACATATGGGTTGTAAGGTTGTTGACCTTGAACTTGAAGAAATTGACCCTAATGTTATAGGGGTTGAACTTGGGCTTGCAAGGGCTGACCTTGTTGATACGCATATAAAGCTTGTTGCTACAAAGGTTGACCTTATTGCTATAAATGTTGACTTTGTTGCTATAAAGGTTGACCTTGCTGCTGCAAAGGTTGGCTTTGTGAGTACAAAGGTTGAGTAGACTACTGATCAAACTGAGTTCGCTACTGCAAAGGCTGTTGAGACTACCACAAAGGTTGCCCCTGTTGTTGTAATACTTTCCCTTGTTGATGCAATGTTTTCCCTTGCTGCTACAAAGGTTGTCATTGTTGCTGCAAAGGTTGTTGGACAATTCCATGGGATATACCCTGTGGGTATTGGTAATTTCTGAATTGAATCTTACCATATCCACTAGGAATAGCGGATTGACTAGGCTGGACATAAGCTCCCGCTTGAGGAATCTAAGACGGATTAACCAAGGCTTGTGAACCATATGGGACATAATCCTGTTGGAGTGGAATCTGAGCCATATAAGGTTGTTGATATTGGATGTTACTTGATCTGGATGGACCAACAGGGTTAGTAATACCACCATAATAAGGTTGATTAAATCCGACCATGTGAGCTTGTAATCTACTCACATTGGTTTCACCTGACACAAGAGGAGTATTCAGATCTTTCCCTCCAGGTGGTGGCACATTCTGTCCACTTGACAACAGGGTAGAAGAACTAACTGAAACCTAACCTGAAATAGTTGGTTGCACTGGAATGGTTGGTTGAAACAACGAGACAGGTTGCGATGGAATCATAGGTTGAACAGGAACTGATGTGATAATTGTTTGTACAAAAGTTTGAGAGGTTTTGTTTGGAATGAATGAACTAGATGTAAGCATATCATTTGAAGACCAAATGGGATTTTGATATAATGATGAAGCACTAGCAGTACCCGAAACTAACTGAGCTATAGTTGTATAACTAGGTGGAAACATGGGTCCACTAGTTTTAGGAAGGGTGAGAGATGGGACTCTTCCTGTAAAAGGAAAGCCTTATGGAGGAAATTCATACCCTTGTTCATCGTTAATATGAGGAGTATGGGTATCGGAAACTTCCGAATGACCTGGAGAAGAGGTTGGGATTTCACCTTCTGACCCCATAGATGGAAACAACTGGTGACGAGGAACTCGAGATGTGCAAGGAGAAAACTCCAAAAGGAATACCAAGCCGGTCATAAGGACTGTAAGGATGCTTAGGAGATATCACAACAGAATCGAATAATGGATTCGACAGATAAATAAAAAGCCTTTATGGACGCTCAAGGGTGAGAATAGGATTGTTTAGGGTCTCAGGATCAAATTCTTGAGGGGACTAGGAATCTGATGGAGGTGGGAGAGAATATAGGGATTGGATACTTGGAATAATCTCAAGTTCAAAACCTTGATCTTCAAGTGACTAAGGAAGCTTTGGATGAACTCCTTGGGAGTACCCTTCAATATCAGACAATGAAGGGGAACTATGAGATGAACTCAATGGTTCAACCACGATGACTTCCTCTTAAGAGCAGAAAAGGAAAGGAGATTCATTAAGGGCTTTATTAACAATCTTGAAATTAACAAGGAATTACTCAATATTGGTCCAAGAAGCAACTGCTTGGGTTCCACACGTTTATCATGGGAAATTATTTTTAGAAACAAAAACTTTACCTTTTCATCTTTTAAGAGTCGAGAAAAGGAGGAAAAGGTGACTCTAGTCGCTTTCGATGGTTTAGCAAGCTTGAAAGGACAAGTTCTTGGTGATATTTTCAAATTTAAAGAGTAAGAAAAGATTGAAATGAACACTTAGGTAACTCTAGGCAAAAGGAGTACCAAGTAACCGTGAACTATAATATACCCCTAAACAAATAAATTTACCAAGAACTTGGTGTATGTGTAGGCAATCTCCCCGAATGTTGTGTTTGGTGTATCATGTTTATAAGGCAACAAACTTGGCTTCCTATGGATAAAGGATTGCAACCTATGAAGGTCTCCCTTTATATACTCGATGGTATAGGGAGCACAAGTCCGTGCTAGCATTGTCTAATGCAAAAGCAAATGACAACTGCTAAGTTTTATAGATGTCATAACACATATCTAGCCTAGACCACTAAGTATGAACGCTAATGTTTCAAATGCTCCTTAGATTAATTAATAGATTTTAAAGTTGATCTTGGACTTAAGTTTCGATTTCAAGGCCTCAACGATGTTACATGTTCCTAAAATGCAACTAGATGACGAAATGAAATCCTTTCATTCAATGAAGGTTATCTATGTAGGGAATAAAATCACCCAAATCATGCATCAATGACAATTTCCAAATGCTAAATGCAAAACATGAAATCTAATCTTTTATATTATAAGCAAATGCAATGCCAAAACAAAAACCTTAAAGCAAACTACCTTAAGATATAATGATGATTTTTTCCTTTTCATTTTAGTGCAATCAAAGTAATCTAGTGCAAAAAAGTAAAAGAGAATGCAAGCAAGCCAAAAAACATGAAAATATCTTTCACATTAATGATTTGAATGCAACACATAATTCTTAGAAAACTATTGAAAATATAAATACTTTCACTTTCGCTTTTCGAAACACAAACTCAAAGCAAACACTTTCTTTAGATTCAAATGAGTCAATCAATTTGTAATCTATTGCTTTTCAAAGGGAACTTAAGCGACTTTCACAGTATCTACTCAATCTGACACTGATGAAATCAAGTTAAGACACAAGAACCAAAAGTGATTTGCAAAGGACGCCAAAACACACAAAAGATTCTTTAACACGGGTAATTGATCTCTGATGAGAATACCAACGAGTAGATGAAGGATGACCTAGAAGACATAGAAACCCTAAAAGGCTTAATCAAACTTCAAACACACTTAAACCAAGTTAAGAGGCGATTGTAACTAGACAAGAAAAGAGTCAACTAAAAACACACTAGTAAATCATTGGGAGAAGGTAAAGAGAACTAAAAATCAGAAGACAAACACTAAATTTATTTAACTTCTATTATCATCGCACCTGTTAAGATAAAAGCAGTGATCATCGCTACTGTAACAAACAAATCCATGATATCATCACGACTGTCAGGGAAAAAAATGTGATGGGCGAGGAAAAAGAATAGAGAGCACAAAAACTTCAGGAACAACTCAAATGAACAACCTTCAAGCATTTACCAAAAAGTGAGACTAGCTACAGACAAGCAATGAAGTTTGGGGATGGATGGTTGATCAAACTTGTCAAAATACAAGGTGAAGAATTGGAAGGAAAGGATCATAGGCTCCCCAGTGGAGTCGCCATTTTTTTGACAAGGTTAATCCTCTCTTTGGACAAAGAAGATCCCTCTAGTCCAATGAGTGGGTCTAGCAACCGATGTGACAATCAACTAGACATATTCCTAAGTTACAATTGAAAAGAAGAATGAAGGAGATGGCCTACCTTATTCTGATTCTATTCCAATTTCCTTTGTTGAGGACCCTAAACTGCTTGTGCCACGGGCTTGTTCCTACTTCTCTTAGTGTTTATGCATCTGCACAAGTGATCAAGACACAACAAGGCATGCCAAAACAAAGAGCAAATCCAATAGCAACCTACTTAACTGATCAAGGAATGTCAAGCTAAATGATACATGAACATATACATTTTGGGAAGATGAACCAGAAGTTGTGTATTATTAGAAAGTAAAGGGAAGCTTACAACCAAAGCCTTGATGTTTATAGGCTTTCCTTGAGTGGTAATCTAAGTCCAAGCCAAGAACTCTCCAAGCACTCCTTCTCCAAGTCAAATGAATAACCTCTAGGCACAATCTTAGCATAAGGGTGCAAATGACATAGACCAACCACCTGGGAATGGGAGAGGATGAATTTATAGGTTGGGAAAGGGAGTTAGGACCTCTCCAAATATAGGATTAGGCCCTCATCTCAAGGAGGTAGGTCATAGGGATAAGACTAAGAGGCCAAGTTGGGAGGATTCTACCTGACTTATGCCAAACAACCTCCAACTTTTCGCTCTAGAAGCTTCTCATCCTCTTTGGGAAAATTACCTCTTTGGGATCATCACATGTATGCAAGGGAATAGAGAAATGCCATCGTTGGTCAAGTACAATGAAACACATGACCATCATTATTTTAAGTCTTATAAGAGTGATGATTCTCATTTTATGGTTTTAAGAGCTATTTCTTCAAGGAAAGCTCAAGGCATTGTCCAGTCAAAGTTTTAGGAGGTATCTAAGCTGTATACATGAATGAGTACACTGCATAATGGTGATGTTTTGGGCACTTCGGGGTATGTCACAGGGAAGTGCAAGAGGTGTGACAAAATAATGTGTAAAAACCACTCAAGAAGGCATTCTTGCGGAATATCGACTTTAATGAGCCTCTTCTTTCTCCTCCATTCCTGAATATGATCAGAAATTTGGGTTGCTTGGTCTTAGTGGAAATTAGCTAATAGCTCAGTTCCAGCATCATAACGAATGGGCATCTGAAAATGGTTTAAAAATATGGTAGTCAAATCACCAAATGAAGCAAAGGTGCCCCGTGGGAGTTCAATGTACCATTTAGCCGCATTCCCAATTAGGGTACGTTGAAATAGTCTCAACCTGATTGAATCATCTATCAGGGAGTTCAACAAACACCATAAATGGAAAGTGGTTATATGGTCGCCCAATTCTTCACTAGTCTTCCCTTCGAATTTGGGTATGTCTAACAGAATTTTGGTTGGAACCGGAGGCCAAACCGGGTTGTATCAAATTGGATCATTAATTAACTTTGATATATCTGGCAAGTTTAAAGTTTCCAATAAAGATAAGCGTGGAGGACCTTGAGGATTCCACACAGTCTAGGCATAATTTCCAACGTTATAAAAAGAATACCCTACATTTTTGAAGGCACTAGGTTTCCTTACGTAATTCGTAGAAAAACCTGAACCATAAGGAACACCTTGTGGCCCAGAAAAAATCGAAGTTTGTCCAACTCTTGCAAAAAAAAATTCCATATCTAGTGAAATTTCCCCCTAGAGAGGTGTTGAATGGAGCAGAGAGCCCTTGGTAATGGTTCCATGCATTAGAAAAGGGAGAAAAACTTTAGAATGAACTCACGAAGGAATACGACATATTCCCATGTTAGATGAAAGAGAACTAATTCCCGGCTCCAAGTCGGCTAACAGCTGGGTTAGTCCATCCTTGGAAAGGATTATAACTTTGACCCGTGGAGGGAAAAGGTACTAACCCTAAAGATGGGTTAGAATGTGGTATATGATCACTCCCAAAAGGGAAACCCTGAAAAGAAGCTGACCCACTCATCATGGAAGTCATAGACCTGTAAGCAACAGATGGAAAACTTATTGGAACTGAAGGAATTACGTTGGTAGGTATTCCAAAGGGGAAAGGACCAGTGTTGGAGGCAAAATATTGGGTGCCCCCACCCAAAGATCGAATGGAGGTAGAGACAAAAATTGCAGTGTTAGGAGTGATTGAAGGTATCAAAATTGTACCTCCTCCATGTACTGATAAAGTAGTTTGTACACTAGTAGCACTCATGGTTGAAACCATGCTCCTAGTAGTGGTCATCAAAGGAAAATATCGATATAGACCAGGGCTCAAAGGCCTGTGGGTCGGAGTCCTGACGTATAATAAAACATCCATATAATCGGGAGGAAGAGGATAAGAAGAAGTCAAAGGAGACTCAAGGAGTTCTTCAACCTCTATAACTTCTTCCGATTGGAAGAGGAATCTAGAAAGGACTGGAGTGTTCCTCTCCAATTCTCGATGTACACCAAGTCTATTCTGTGAATCAATAGCTTGAATCAAAGGATCAATCTTCTTTTCGTCTGCAGCCACTGAATGGAAATCACCAGCAAAATTGCTCCAATGCCTTCTAGAAGAAGGCTCAACACTCATAGGTGATAGCCCGTGAAGCCTCCTAGACCGACGAACTGGTCAATCAACCACTTTTAATTATTTTAACAGAACTAATTAAAGGCTGAATTTTTTTGATAAAGTTAGGCCAACTAGGAGCAAAGAGAACTCTCTAACAAAATCCACTAAAAGATACAGTAAATCAAGCAACTTCCAAGTATTTCTACTTTGGGTGATGAGGACCAGACACAAAAATACAAGAAAGTGAAATCAAGGAACTTCTGAAGATACTCTAGGATAATGATGACCCAGGCCTACCAGTGAAGGTAACAGAAACAATTACTCTGACCTCCAGACAAAAGCCTTTGTTGGTGCAAGCACCCAAGCTTCGCAAGGGTACCCTCCAAAAGTACTAATGAATGTGATGCAACGTCTGCCTCAGGTGCTGTAGGATTCCCCTTCATAGCCACCTATGTGATCCCTAGGAATAATAACTATGGGCACCATTTCGTATCAAAATCTGGGCGGAACAGTCTCGGGGTGGGATCCAACAAGTAGGAGAGGGGGTATCTCTCTTCCTTGTCTTCACTCTCCCTCATGATTGAATCCCAATCACAGAGCTTTCCTGGTCTTTATAACGACACTGGATTTCACTCATTATTCAATATCTATGTTTAATAATTTGAGTGGCTTTGGAGAGTTAACTCTCCACTCATCTATTCCAAGGCCCTAAAGAGCTAGACTTGTTGGTGTAATTAATAACAAATTAAAAAATGTTCTAGTTCTTTTTTATTAAGCACTCAATTTTAAAAGTTTTTCTTTAGGTCACATGTACAATGAGAGTGAAACTTATGGAGTTTTGACACAAAATATGTAGAAAATCTAATGTAGGTTAACTCGATAATGCAATATAAATCAAAGCAGAATATATAACCTACTTCTACTATCAATTTGTGGAAGCTTAAAGATCAAGCTGAAAAATATAACCAGAAGAAGAAGAATCAATCGCATGATACACATGAAAATACTTTGGTGAAAGCCTCAGCTAAAAACCCCACACTATTGTATTATCATACATGGTGGAAATACATAGGAATTATACAAAGCCTTAAATCTCACAGCTAGCCATCTCTCAGTACAATCCTCATAGATGCTCACAGGCAATTTTGGCTTCTCTCTAGCCTTCCTGTCTACCCTCCAAGCTCCTATTTCCTTGTGTTGTTCCCTATGGATGATTCTCCTTTTACCAAGTGGAACACCTCCTCCAAAACTGTGTAATCCTGAAGGATGAATCCTTGACTGCATGCATGAGTTTTCTTTATAAGAAAACACATGCAACTAATAGTACACTATCCTTGAACATTAATCTCAACTAGGTCTTTCTCAGAATAGACATGAATGAGTTTCTGATGAGGGAATCTTCAGTTAACTGGAGTAGCACTAGTTGAGCGCATTAATGCATCAATTGACTGTTAACTCACTATTAGTTCCTTAAACAATTTGGAACTAATTTAACTGGAATTAACTTAGTAAACTAAGTTAACTAATTATGACTCAAATATAACTCAATCTTATCTCCTTAATTTAAGGGATAATTCTTGCATGACTTCAGAAATACTTCTAACTTGAATTTCTCCAACTAATTAATTTAAAATAAATTAATTAATTATTTCCAAGTAGCTATTAAGACTAAATTCGATTTTAATTCACAATTTAATTCAAGGACAAATTAAATTGGAATATTCTTGTTGCCATATTTCAACAAAAGAAATCAATAGAAACTTAGCTATATGAAAATGCAACTATTTTCTTCGATGAAAAGTGATTTCTACTTGGTTCTATGAAAAACTTATATAAGCAAAAAAAAAAA
>APFE031139289.1:0-30747 GCA_000404065.3 Pinus taeda | reverse complement strand
GAGGAGGAGGAGGAGGTGGTGGAGGCAAAGGAGGAGGAGGAGGAGGAGGCATAGATGGAGGAGGTGAGGGAGGAGGTGGAGGTATAGGCGTATATGGATTTGTTTATTCTTTGGGTATGTAGCATATTTTCCGTAATTATCATTAATTTTTTATATATATAATGGTTTAAGGAAAATAAATTAATTTCCAGTTCACTTTCTGGCATGACATGAGCTTCTTCATTTTTTAGAGAATCCACAATTTTTCTTGTATTTGTTTCAGAATATTTATTAGGAAAGGGAAATCTGTTCTACTTGGCTATTTGTATGGAATAATCACCTATTCTCTAGCTTCATATGTTTTCATTGTACGGGATCTATTTCCATGGGAACAACATTCCTTTAATGAAATTATACTTTTGAGGGAAAGGCTAAAGAAGAAATACATGTAACTAGTGGAGGATGAGAGATTGTTTAGTGTATTATCATTTTTGAAGTTGAATCCATTGATGATACTTATATTGTAACATGTTATACTAAGTAATGAACATTTTTCTTTGTGGGCTATATTTTTGAACTCAAAAATTGTGGCTTTATAATGAGTTGTGTTAATTGCTTTTTTTTATCATATATGTAATTAAATTTAATTACATATTTATGTAATTTCAAAAAATTGTGTATTGATAAAAAATTGTTAGAGTTTTGACTGAAGAAGAAAAAGCAATAGTTATTATAATAGTTACACACCAAGAGGTTGAAATAACTTATAGATGGTGATGAACTATCAAATCCTAATGATATTTTTTTATTTGAAGAAAATTAATTGGATAATTATTTTTCTATGAGAGAATCAATGCATCAGAAGGAAAAATAACTTGATGTAAAGATTAAATGAGGGATTCACCAATAAATTACAAGATTTTATAATAAAGTGAATGATTCACTAATCTTTTACAACATTTTACAATTCATTGAAAGATGCACCAATATTCTAAAATATTTTATATTTTAGAAAAATATTCCAAAAAGTTTGATATATACTTGCAGTGTAGCATATAATGACCATTAGTTAATAGTAGAAAGGAAAACAAGAAATCACATGAAGATAAGGAACGTAGGAATAGAAGAAGAGAAATGATGTAGCAAAGAACTAAAAAAGTGTTACTTTATATTATATCCTCTTCAGAAGCTAGTCACAAAAGATACAATGATGCATACATTTCCACACACACACACACACACACATATATATATATATAGATAGATAGATAGATATACATATACATATATTATGTCAAGATAGTCACAAAATTCTATTTGTCAAAAGCAATTTAGCCTATCTAACTTAGAACCTTGACTCAACTAGAGAGTTGATCAAGTTTATAATATCATTTCTAGAATTGCTTGGGATCGTCAACTAAGTCGACTAGCCCCTTCAACATCTCCCCTACCCTTAGTATCTTCTTTGTGACAAAGAAGGGAAGATTTGCAGTCTTACAAAATTTGATATACCATAAATTAAAAAATGTAAATCTTTATAAAGAAATAAAAATTAGACAAGAAGGGTGGTTGGCTAATTAGGAGATCTAGTTCTGGGGTCACAAGAACTTCTTGAATTACATCTGCAAGATTTAAAATGTGAATTATTATTCTTTTCCCTTCCCTGGTTGGTCGATTGAAACCTTTAACTTCAATTTCTCGAGTGCGATGTTGTTGTTGAGAAGAGAGACTACATCCTAAAAGCTTGGCTCAAAGAAATTGAATTTATATTGTCAGGACGATGATCGAGATGATTGTGTTATTAGATGTGCTGGTGTTGAAGTCATAGGGAATGTTGTTTGATGAGTAGTTGGTGCAAGCACTTGATGATGTTGATAAAATATAGACCATTTCCATACAACTATACTTTCATGGGCATCAAATGCTTTTAAATGTTTCAAATATTCTACCTTGTTGGCTAGTGATATGTTCCTTAACAATTCTTGATCAACTAGTATTTATGTTCTAATAGTTGCACTTTATATCCCAGTTCTAACATTCTAACTAGATATACCTTTTTTTGTTTTTGTCTCTACTAAATCTTGCTACTATCCAATATCCTTCTTTTATTTTTCTTTTGTTTCTCTCATAGAATTTTTTAGTGCTTCAAATATTTGTTTTTCTCAAGCATGCCTTTGGTCAAGTTTCTTAATAGATGTTTCTTTTAGCCTTTCTTTATTTATGGAGCTCAAGTGTTGGGTGTATTTGACTCTACTATAGGAACTTGTTCATTAGTTGTAGGTGAGGTTGAGGTAACATCTGTATGTAAATTAGTTTTCTCTAGAATTTCCTTTAATATATATTCTCACATAGTATTATTATATGGGACTTCCTGAGTATCAGCCTGAATGAATGACATTTTATCTTGATAATCCTTTTATTCAATAATTGTTGTGGTAGTCACATAGGGTGATTTAGAAGTAAATTTGATGTCTAGAGTTTTTTTTCTCATTGCAATCACTCAACTGTCCTCAATTCTGTCTATGTCGAACTTCCATTTTATATGCTAACTTTGGTTGAAGTGAATTGTTGATGTTTCTGTATTTTCTGATCTACCATCATTTTATATCTTTTTATTTCAATGAATACATCTTTGACATGTCCAAGTTACTACAAGGTATCTCTTCCAATAGGCGATGCTAAAAATTGTTGCAATTCTATGGTTTTTTGCTACTTATACCCTTTTCTTGGGTATGCTCCAACACTTCTTAGGAAACTGAGTGTAAATTATGTAGGTATTGTGGGCCTTATAATTAAATACCCATCAAAATTTCTTGTCAATTGGTATTATATGTTGATGTGTGAATCAAGTTCGAACACTGTGAATCTTAACTTGCAATCTTCTTAGAAGATTCTATGATAGGTACTTAGATGTAAAATTTAAATGGCCTTGGGTATTAATTTTTCTTTCCTTTCTTCTTATTTTTTATTGTCTAAAAAGAATAAAATTATATCCCCCGGCCCTTCTCAACCTTGTGGTGGAATTGGGAATATTTTGTTAGCCTATTGACTTAGTTCTATAAGCATATGGTCAATTGTAGTCTAATATGAAAACTCTTGTGGATCTATATGTAAAGTGTTTGTTGAGATTTAGTAGCTTGGGAAGAACTTGAAGCCCTAGTGATGGATGTTTGGATGAAGAAGAGCAACATAATTGATATGGCATTGGAACCTAAGCTTGGGGTTTTGCACCTAAATTAACTCGGAAAGAACAACTAGACTTTGAGTGATTTGACACTTGTAGGTGTTAGAGGACATCTAGAGGAGAAAAGATTAGCTAAATTAACTCAAGATAGAGGTCTCTAATAAGAGATATTAATTTTTATATGTGGTTGGTGGTTAATTTTTCTAGTTGGGTAGGTCAACTTGGGCTAAAATTTGCGCCAAGGAAAAACTCATGGAGCCATGTGTGTGCATATAAATAGAAGTTAATTGTTGCAGATTTAGAGCACATCAAAAGTGCAAATAAAATTAGGTATACCTTTGAGATAGATAGTGAACTTGAGGTAGCTAACTAGATAACATGGAGGATGACTTTGGCACAATATGTGCAGACGTTTCTGTTATGTTTCGGTGTGGATAGCCATGATGAACAAGGTTGCAACTCTAAGCTAAGTTTGATTAATTTTCTTTGCTACTTTTTTGCGGTGCTCGGATCTCTATTTAGGCCACATCGAATTGCTGCTACAACATCATGTTGGAGGAATAATTTGGACGGTCGAGAGGGCTTGTAAAAAATCTCTAGCTTAGCAATAGTTACTCAAAGGAGAGTGGTAGATAAAAAATAGTGTCTTCGTTTCTAGATAGCTCAGATCACTTGTTGTTGTGATACAAATAATTGAAGGGTATTTTGAGGAGTTTCCTTACACCCAAAATAATTCTTTGGAAGTCTACAAAGGAAATCAAAAAAAGAGAATGTATTTGGAGAAGGGAAATATAGTTGGGAGTAGTTATTTAGGGTTGATGGTGTGGCCTAACCATATCTCGGGAATCTTAGATCTTCAGGATAAGAGGACCAAGAGTGTGTTGGAAAGAAGGGTATGTGTATCCTCTTGTTGATTTTGATTTGCTAGTTGAATCAGAGGTCCAGGTTGCAAAGTTTGGTATTGGACACATGTGGACTATTGGAGGGAACTGTGAGATTGGACCAAGTTGGCACTAAATGCATCACCATTGAAGGACTAATGTGACTACCAAATGAAGCATAGATTGACAAAGCTTAAGGTTTGATCAATGAGGAAGAGAAGTTGTACAACCCAAGTTCATTGTGGAAGAAGGAAGTTCAATTTAATTATTTATTTATTTTTTTTAAATTTTCATTGTTCATTCATTATCAAGATCAATTTATTTAAAAAAAATATCACCATTTTATAATTTTTACTACATTCCCAATTGTTTTCTGTAAATTTCTTTAAGAAGAGAGAAAAAAACATAAGAACAAAATAACCATAATTGCACTAGACATACCTCACATAAAACCATATCCATAGCTATCTTGAGGTATTAGAGAGAGCGAAACTCCCCTCTGTGAAAATAAATACAAATCTTATCAATAAAGTTTTTGATTGTCTACAAATAATAATATAAATTACATATAAATAAACAAAAAATTACAAATTGTAATTCTAAATCATCTTCACTCTCCATGTCCATGCAAATACATTAGAAAATAGGTATTAATAATAAATAAAGAGAAAAATAATTACATTGTTAAAATTTTGAGAAATAATTTACAATAAAATGGGGAAAAGAATAAAATAAATTCTATCACATTATTATATGCAATGAAAAGAATTAAAATGGCTTTCACCTAATATTTATGGAGACTTAAATTGAAAGTGTAAATAAAATATATTCTAGAAATTTAAAAATAAACCTAAATAAACTTTAAATGGACTATTAAATTTTCTTAAATCCTTTTAATAGAATTCAAACTCAAATATAAAATCTACAAACAAAAAAATGACATGGAGCTATCAATCTAATATCATCAAATACTCCCAAGAAATCATCATAATGCAATCCCTAAAACATTTTATCAATATGAATTTAATAAAAAAAAAATAAAATAATAATAATTAATGGAAAACTCACTCGCAATTGCTCAGAACCCATCCTCCAATAATGGCCAATCGCAAGTAGACTATCTAGGCAGGAAGTTGAAAGTGGCAAATTTGAATTCCTTCGTTCTCATTTCTTGTAGCCCATCTGCACCTGAGCCACCATCTCTTTTGTTCTTCATTCCACCAAATTATATGCATTTCTATTGAATTTTTTAAAATTAGCATGTCATAGTCTTATTAGGCGTTTTGTACAACTTTTGAATTTTCTGATGACTTGAATGCGATGAGTGATGATGGGAGGTGTTGAGAAACTACTGATGTTGGCAAAATACTAGGGCTAGAGTAATTAGATTGAGGAATTCAGAAAAAGTCATTCGTTGTGATCCTGACTCTATCAATTGGGAGAGTGTGGAGCAGAGTAAACATTTATTTACGCCGAAGTCAAAGTTCATGTTGGTTATTGTTGGCAACATGAATTCACATTAACATCTATTTAATATACAATATGGAAGGTCACTAAACAAATTATCTACAAACTTGATACAAATAACTTCTATGATGGTTTTAAGCACGCATAGTATCCAAAGCAAGAAATACACTTCAAATGAATTGAATGCTTGCATTAACTTGTCCATGGTAAATTTAATAATATTTCACTTATTTTGGTAATTGACCATGACATCATGAATGACAAAGCTCTTCTTTTGTAACAAATGTTAGGATATTCCGACACATAGGAAATAGTTAAGTTCAACTTGGTCTAGTATAGAGTTAGGTAAAGTGTGTTTCTTTACCGTTGTACATTTTGTAACTTACAATCCGAAGGTCACGATATGTAGTGATCCGATGATTCACTCTCTCCTCGGTATTACCGACACTTGATCCATGGCTTGACACCCGATTGGTCCATGAGTTCTATTTAAAGCACATGGAGGGTCATTGTTCGGGTATTCCATCTATGAGAGAAAGCTTATGTAAATTTTCATTCTTTGGTTAATAAATTGCCTGAAGTGGCCACGCTAGCTCAGGCCGTGGACTGTTTCCCTCTTTGAGGGTTTTAACCACGTCAAAAATATTGGTGTATTGATTTGAGATCTGGTTGTATTCAATGTGTATTTGAAAATCATATTCTTTTATAATTATTTATAATTAATATATTCTTTTTTCCTTAGGAAAAATTATAATTTTATAATGAAAACAAAATTACATGTTGTAGATGTTGATAATGCATTAAATCTTGCCAATCAAAAATGGTGATCACAGAGACCAAAAATACGACTCCAAAATGGTGGTAAGCATGTTACCCTTTTCTCCATTTATTCTTTTTAACCTTTGTCCATTCTCCCCATGAAGGAGTGGCCATTACAAGTGCTAGTTGGGTCCCTTCATTCATCCTTGGATTTTCCTTATTTGAATCTGAACTTTCAGATACATGATGAAATTTTGAGTCCCTTGTCTTCATTTCTACAGTGAATCCCATCTCCTGCCTCGATGTGTTTGGTGGAGTTCCTAAAACTTGATGATTAGGGCTCCCCTTTTCTACATTTTCTTGTGTACTTTGGTCTTCTTCATTGCTAGGAGGATCCACTTCTTCATAATCCTCTTCTTCATCAAGAAAAATCTGTGACATTTTCCATCCCTTCAGTTGCTTTCTTGTTTTATTCTTCCTTTGAGGCACCTTCCTGGCATGAGGACATGAATTTTGTGGATGTCCCATTTTTCGGCTTATTTGAGATCTAAATGTTGTGTTCCAAAAATCTAGGAACTATGTCGAGCATTTCTTGTTGTGTGTCAACAAAATATGATCCGAAAATCCATTGTTTAATTCTACCTCCACATAAATTATGGCGATTGTGTAGATTTATTAATTAAATATTTGGGTATCTTTCTTTATTTATCACCCTAATATGTTCCCAATGGCTTCTATCACTTTATGGAGCCAAAACTATAAGGGTACATTATTCAATCTAACCCAAACTGACATTCAAGATACTACCATTATATTGGCGTTGAAATATGGGAACCAAGGGTTGACAAAAAGTCCCGCAGAGCCCGAAAACCATGGATCCTCTTGCAATATAGATTCGCAATCCTCTCATGATGTAAATTTTGCTATGAAAAAGCCCATAGAGCAAAGGTGCATCTCACAATTTATTGTCCAATTTGTGAATATCCAATGGAAAAGATCCATTGGTTTTGTCCAAAAACTATTGAGTCTGCATAATACTAATTGAGATTCATATTTTGTGCAAAAATCATTTGTTTGTAGATTTATAGTCATTACTTGGATTTGATTTAGTTGTTCCACTATGAAGGGGTTGGGTATATTGTGTTTCTAATCTAGTGTTGTTGAGGCAACAAATTTGGATTTGAGGATATATATGAACTAAAAGACTCCATTTTTTTACCCTTGATTCAAATATGTTCCTTTGTGAATACTAGATCCAAACACTCCCTGTGTGCCCTTTGAATTTCTTGGTCGAGGTGATCCTCCTCGAAGCCTCGAGTTTAATATGATGGTGGATGATGGGAGGATGTTATAATCTTGTAACATCACATCTTCCTACATGGATTTTCCCCTGAACATCAGACTTTGTAGGAGCATCATGATACCCAGAGTGTGCATGATATTTTGATTTAAATGTTTGACGTTCTATGTGTCCCGAACCCAAAATAGTATTGATTTTCAATGTGGGGATTTGATAAAAAATTGGAAGGCTACCAGATCAAGTGCCCATGCTTTACAGTCATACAGATCTTCAGCCAAATCAATGAATAAGTTTGGAGATGAAAAGAGGGAGAGGGATTTCTATGGTAGTATTAATTTCATAAGTGATGGCCAAATCACTGAACTCGCCCACTTTGATGGAGGAAAATTATGATATGGAAAAATGTGAAGCAAACTCTCCATATATAATGCTACTACTCCATTTCAACAACCTAATGTATTTAGTGGATTGGGAATATCCAGATCTGGGATCTTTAACAACAAACCTACGAACATATCCAGATGTGTTTGAGGTGGAACATTCACTTTTGTAGACAAAATTTTGCCTCCAAATATGATCAATATTTCTATTTTTACTAAGAGAAGACAATTATAAGATTTCTATATTCAAGTTTCTGTGATCCATACTGAATTGAGAAAAATCTTTCAATAGAAATCACATAAGAGACATTTTTAGCCCATGTGTTTTGAACCAACAAGTCTCGTTCATTGTTTTGGTACTTATGATGAACCACACTTGCTCGTTCGAAAAGTGTTGGCCAAAACTTTCTCTTATGTGTTTTCTACCAAAAGACATTGCTTAAGTTATAATATTTTTGCTCCATACTTGCCTTAATCCTACACAAGTTCATTCCCAACTCAAGAATGAAGTTATAAGATTTCTGCTCCATACTCGCTTTAATCCTACACAAGTCCATTCCCAACTCATGAATGTGACTTCCTTCACTTCCGTCTATGCCATTGTGTATGTACAGGGTGAGAAGATACTCTACATCGACAATATAGTGAAGGATACTACCAATGGCCTAGCCTATCAGTCTCCGTCCTCACGCGGGAGACTGAAACCAGTATTAAATCCATTCAGAAACTCCATTATGAGACCTGCGAGCAGTGAGATCATTCCCTAGCGATGACATAGAAGGTGGATTTTATGTTTGAAGAAACCTAACCACACAAGGAAAGAGAAAACACTAAGAAACCCTAGCCATCACACCAAGCTCATCCTCTTGACACAGTTCCCCTTTCAATCTTTAATTTGATTTTTTAAATAATATATTCTTAACTTACATTTTAATCATTTTTTTTATTTGATTCAATGATTGTAAGTTCATAATTAGTGTATTAATTAATTAATTTTTTATGGTACAAAATGGGTGAAGTTTATACCTTGTTAAATCTATTTAGTATAAAATCAAAATTTCACAAATATGTTTAGTCAATAAATTTTATAGATACAAATGACCATGACAATACCACACGTAATAATGACTATGGATTTTCCTTGTAAGAATCATCACTAGCTTTTGTATGTTTGAAAATCACAAGTTTTCATTATTTTTTTAATCAATATATACTTTTAAAAAATACAAATAATCAGAACATCATAGGTGACTATGAGCATGCATATTCTTTTAACCACAATCATTCAATGTAAAATTAAAAATATATCCAACCAAATAAACATAGAATTTAAAAATTAATTTACAAATGGATGTTTTCTGATGATAGAATTTTAAATATATGTGGTGTTAATTTATGCTATGTATTTTTGTTGTGCTTTTGTTTGCCTGTGATTGTTTCTTTGGGTATAATAATTTTAAACATATTTAATATCATATACAAAAATTACTTTTAGAATGAGTAGAACGTGTGAATTAACTTATTAATCTTTAAATTGTTGTTTAATTTGATAAAATCTTCTTTTTTCAACATTATTAATGAATTTGAATTTTTATAAGCACCACTATCCAATGCACAATATTTTTACAAGTGTTTTTAATTACTATGTTTTTTTATAGTTAGTTACGGGTTGATGTTTTGTGATAATAAAATTTTAAATGTTTGTGTTTTTATTTTATGAAATGTATGTGTTTGTTTCTTTATGCTCTTGTTATGTGTATAATTTCAGAACACAAAAAAGTATTTCATTAGAATATCCCATATGGAACTCCATTGCCCAAATTTTCTATTGACTTGATACAAATCACCTCTATGATGATTTACACACATAAAATATAATATGGAAGAATTATAGTCTGAATTAATTGAATGTGTATTAAACTATACATGTTCAAATTAGCAATTAGTTTAACAAAATTTCATTTATTTTTTCAAAGGACCATAACATCATGAATGGTTATGGATTTTTTGTAGGTATCACTATTCAATGCATCTTTGAGAACGATTTTTAACCAATATATATTGTTAATTAGTAACGAATTGATGTTTTTTGATGGCAAAATTTTAGATGTTTGTGTTTTTATTTTATGTAATGTATTGGTTTGTTTCTTTGTGTTTGTATGTCTATAAATTCGTGAACATAAAAAACCTTTTATTAGAATAACTTCATACAAATAAATTATATGATAATTTTAAGAATGCATAGTATCCAATGCAAGAATTACACTTCAAATGAATTGAATGCTCCCATAGCTTATCTATGCTCAATTTAATAAAAGTTCACTTATTTTGGTAAATGACCATGACATCATGAATGAAAATGTATTTTTTTTTGTAACCAACACTATTCAATGTGTGTATTTTAAAATTACAACTATTTTAAATTAATATATTCTTATAATTAATTACAATTTTATGTTTTATGGTAGAATTTCAAATGTTTGTGATTATATTATATTTTTTTGTATATGTTTGTGTTTGTGCATATATAATGGCTTTACCCATACATAAAGATTGTATATAACAATTACACTTTAAACGAGTTGAATTTGGGTATTAACTTATTTTATGCGCAAATTCATATTCAATTTAATAACATCCTATTTATTTCAAAAAATGATCATAACATTTATCAATTAACATATATTTCAATAATAAAAATAACTATAATATCACAAATGATTATGATGATAGATTTTTTGCAAGCAGAACTACTCAATACATTTATTATAATTTGCAAGAAATTATGTACTTTAGAAATTGATTAGCTAGAAATTGATGCTTTATAATGATATAATGTTAAAATGTGTTTTTTTAATTTTTAATATGGGTTTATTTGTTGTGTTATTTTTTACTTTTTTGTGTCATGATTTTACAGATACATAATATCATAATATTATACGAAAACGAGGGAAAAGTTCAATCTTATATTTTAACTCACTTATGTTCAATTTAATTTGTTTGCAAATATTTTAATCAAAATATATTTCAAAAATACAAACATGGAGTTGAATTTTTATCCTTTGATTTATATTTGTGTTTAATTTAATAAATTCATTTTCAAAGAAAAGACAATTATTTAAAAAAAATATAACTTCCTTTTTTAAACATGCCAAATATGTCTTTTGAAGGTGCTTATGTTTCCTCTAATTACAAAATTGAATTGTAATAAGCATTGGTAAATTTATATTATGACCTTCTTAATTGAATATTCAATTGCCCCTAACAAGTCAAAGTGCATCAAGTGATGTGACATATGACAATGTGAACATTTATTTTTATTAATATACAAGAAAATTTGTCTTTTTGTGTTATGATTCTTGAAAAATTATTAAAGGCTTAAATGTGATATTGGAATTCTAATTCACACAGAATGAGTTACGCCCAAGAAGAGGAAAGATAAAATGTTCAAAAAAAATTCTCCTTTTTGCTAGAGTTGAATTTTCGGTTTTGCAGACTACCAAGAAAACACATGATTCAATAAAGAGTTTCATGTGTGAAACTCACTTAAAATGATTTTTGGAGATAAAAGGAGTTGGATAAAATATAAAGGTATATTCGGAAATAATTATTGTACTCATACCCCAAAAGTAGCAAGATGTTGCTAAGGGTCAAGGAAATGTAAATTGGAAAATGACTACTATTTGTTCTCCTGGGAAGTAGGAGTTAGAGCTTTGGGGAAGGTACATGGAAACATAGTTCTTGGTTGGAGGAATGCAATAGCCTTTGATCTATTTCCATCAACAAAAGCTTATATAAGTATATTCTGAAAAATAATACACTTGAATGTGTGCAAATATGCAAGAGGATATTATAATATAAATTAAATAAGCTTGTTTGGATGGATAAATATATAAGCGTGCACAAAAAATAATACATTTGAATGTGTGAAAAGATGAAAAAGGATATTATGTAATTAATTAAATAATCTTGTTTGAATGGATAAATATACAAAATATGCACAATAACCCTTATTCACCTGTAAAAATATAGTTTGTTGTAAGCTACTACAGAGAAGAATTATTGCAGGTAAGAAAAATAAATTTATACATAATTTAACTTGTAGAAAAATAAATGTATACCTAGTTTAGCTTGCTATAGGTCAAAGCACTAGAATCATATCAATTGGCCATGGAAAAAGCAACCTTGGGTAAAGAAAACTTAGATATTGTAATCCAGTTGGATATCCAAAATGATTTGAGATAAGATTCTTAAAATGCATCACACGGTCTATTGCATGAACCCAGATCAATAATGACATCTCCGAAGGGGTATTAATAAAACATTTAAATAAAAAAATATTTACCAGTGATGAGGGTTGTAATTCTATCTAGAGGTAGCAGGACCAAGCAGCCTCAGGTGCGCCATAATGCAATGTGATCTCTGTGGGCTCCTTCAAGAAAGCGTTTCCCTGTTCCCTGTAGCCAGACTCCTTTTCGGCTTTCTTTGCGACCCCGCAGACGATCATGGGGATAGAATTCATCACGGCCTTCAGAGCAGAAGTCTTAGTGGCTGCAACTGGATCCTTGGCATTGAGGGCCACCGCCTTTGAAGCCGCAGGTTTCGCAACAATATTTGGTGCCTCATCTTTCTTTAGGGCCTCAGGCACGACCACGGCATATGGGCACGAACCGCAATACATCCTTAGAGCCACGATGGATACATAGATCCTCTGTAAATGAGTGCGCTGTCAGCTTCATCCATTTTGGATTCTCGTTCGACACCTTCACGGGCTTTTCTCCGGCATCTATGTAACCTTCATACATCACGGCCACAGCCGGGACGGGATCCGCTGCAGGGCCAATCAATGCCATTGACCAGCCGGCTCCAGACCCTAGCAGAGCTCTACCGATCATCTCCATTCCACTATCATCCACGACGAAATATGAAAGAAAGCAAAATAAAAATAGTGTATTTGGGAGAATGCGTAAAAGATCCTGCGTGAACAAGATACCACCAGGAATAAAAAACGCATGAGTCGAGTCCCCATTCTCTACAAAGATCATATATTTCCAACAACTTTGGATCACCTGAATCCCTTCCAGTGTGGTTCCCATAGAAATTTGGTCCTCCTTTGATGTTCATCGCAACAACAATACCCCACTGTGTGGATTCCTTTGATCAACAGAAACAAGCATAAGCTCGATTGCAGCGAATTCAACTTTGTAGGAGCTTAAAACCCTAGCGCACATTTTTGCCCCGCTCTCCATTCTCCTCCTCCCTCATGTTACAAATATTAATATTTTAAAGAAAACCTCATATATAAATATAAAGCGTTCATTCAAAAATTTCTAAAATTTTATTGTAATTAACATAAAATTTAATTTAATATAGAAACATTGGAAATTGTAATTAACTTAAAATTTTAATATAAAAACATTTCCAACTTAACAAGAAGTTTATAAATTTATTAATTTGTTTAAAAAATCTGATATTAATAACGAATGAACAACACCACTTTAAACAAAATAAATAACTAATTTATTAGATAATTAATCTGTTATGATACAAAATGGGTGGAGTTTATAACTTTTTATAATATGACAAAAATATATGGTTGTGAATTTTCTTTATAAGCATCATCACCATTTTTTGTAAGTTTGAAAATAACATGTTTTCATGATTGGTTTTAATCAATAGATACTTTTCAACAATACAAATAATTACAACATCACAAGTGACTATGACAATGATATTTTTTGAAACCACGATCATTCAATGTTAGTTTAAAAATATATCAAAAGTATCTCGTGATGATGATAAAATACAAACAAAATAAACATAGAATTTAAAAATTACTTTACAAATTGATGTTTTATGATCATAGAATTTTAAATGTATGTGGCTTTAGTTTATGCTATGTACTTTTTTTGTGCTCTTGTTTTCCGTTGGTTGTTTGTTATGTTTGTATGTGTATAATTTTTTTACACATATGTAATCATATAAAATAAGTACTTTGCCAATGTGTAGAATTTGTATACTAAAGTATTGATCTTTAACTGTAGCTTAATTTAATAAAATCTTGTTTTTTTTTTGCAAATGACAACAACATCATGAATGAATTTTAATTTCTTTCTACTTAATCATTTTTCATAATTAGATAGAATATTTATGATGATAGAATTTTAAATGTTTGTGTTTTTATTTTATGTAATGAATGTTTTTGTTTTTGTATGCCCTTGTTTGTGTATAAAATTTAGAACATGAGAAATACATTCATTAGAATATGCCGTATGGATGGTCATCACCCAAATTGACTATGGACTTGATACAAGTCACATCTATGATGATTTTACACACATAAAATATAATATCTAAGAATTACACTTCCAATTAATTGAATGTGTATTAAACTATATATGTTCAAATTAGCATTTAGTTTAACAAAATTTCATTTATTTTTGCAAATGTTCATGGTTTTTTCTTGTTTGTAAGTATCATTATTCAATGCATATCTAAGAATAAAATTATTTTATAAGTATTTTTATTTAGCATATATTTATGATTAGTTAAAAATGGATGTTTCATGATGATAGGGTTTTAATGTTTGTGTTTTTATTTTATAGAATGTATTTACTTGTTTGTCATTGCGCTTGTTTGTGTTTATACATCTATGAATTCTAGAACACAGAAAAACCTTTCATTATAATATACCATATGGAAGGTCACTAAACAAATTGTCTATAAACTTGATACGAATAACTTCTATGATGATTTTAAGCATGCATAGTATCCAATGAAAGAGATACACTTCAAATGAATTGAATGCTTGCATTAACTTATCCATGGTAAATTTAAAAAAAATCACTTATTTTGGTAATTGACCATGACATCATGAATGACAAAGTTTTTTCTTTGTAACAAGCACTATACTATTCAATGTGTATTTGAAAATCAGATTCTTTTATAATTATTTATAAATAATATAGGTTCTTTCCTCGGGAAAAATTGTAATTTTATTAATGAAAAAAAATTACATGTTGTAGATAGTGATAATGCATTCAATTGTGCCAATCGAAATTGGTGATCACAAAGACCAAAAATACAACTCCAAGTGGTGGTAAACATGTCATCCTTTCCTCCATTTCCTCTTTTTAACCTTTTGCCATTCTTCCTGTTAAGGAGTGGCGATTACAAGCTCTAGCTCGGTCCCTTCATTTGTTCTTAGATTTTGCTTATCTAAAACTGAACTTTCAGATACACAATGATATTTTGAATTGCCCACCTCTATTGCTACAGTGATCATCTCATTCCTCGATGTGTGTGTTGTAGTTCCTAAAACTTCATGATTAACACTCCCCTTTTCTATGTTTTCTTGTGTATTTTGGGCTTCTTCATTGGTAGGAGGATCCATTTCTTCATCATTCTCTTCTTTGTGAGGCAACTTTTGTGGGAATTTTCATCCCTTGAGTTTCTTTCTTGTTTATTTCTTCCTCTGGGGTGTTTTCTTCGCATCACGACATGAATTTTGTGGATGTCTCATTTGTTGGCTTATTCGACAGCTAAATGTTGTGTTCTCAAAATCTAGGAATTGTGTCGAGCACTGCTTGTTGTGTGTCAAGAGAATATGGTCCTAAAATCCTTTGTTGAGGTCTAGCTCCAAAGAAAGTTTGGTGATTGTGTAGATTTGTTCCTCAAATATTTGTGTATATTTATTTATTTATGACCCTAATATGTTCCCAATGGTTTCTATCACTTTATGGAGTGATAAATGTACGGATAGATTATGCAATCTAACCCAAACCAACATTCGAGATACTACAATTATATTGGCATCGAAATATGGGAACCAAGGGGTGACAAAAGTTCCTGCAAAGCCCCAAAACCATGGACCCTCTTGCAGTATATATTCACAACCCTCTCATGATACAATTTTTTCTATGAAAACACCCCTGGAGCAAAGCTGAATCTTACAATTTATTGTCCAATTTGTGAATATCCAATGGAAGAGATCCATTGGTTTTAGCCAAAAAGTGTTGAATCTGTATAGTACTTCTTGAGATTCATATGTTATGAAAAAATAATTTTTTTATGGTAGATCTACAATCAATATTGGGATTTGATTCAGTTGTTCCACTATGTAGGGGTTGGGTATATTGTGTTTCTGATCTGGTGTTGTTGAGGCAACACATCTTCCTTTGAGGATATCTATGAAAGAAAAGACTCCATTTACTTGCCCTTGATTTGATTATGTTCCTTTGGGAATACTAGATCTGGACACTACCCTTGTGCCCTTTGAATTTATTAGTCGAGGTGATCCTCCCCGATCCTCAAGTTTAATATGATGGTGGATAAGGGGAGGATGTTATAATCTTGTAACATCACAACTTCTTACATCGATTTCCATCTGCAGATTAGACTTTGTACGAGTAATGGGATACCCAGAGTGTGCACGATATTGTGCTTTAATTATTTGACGTGATTTGTGGCCCGAACCCAAAATAATATTGATTTTCCATTTGGGGATTTGACAAAAAATTGGAAGGCTACCATATCGAGTGCCCATACTTGACATTCACATGAATCTTTAGTAGAATCAATGGATAAGTGTGGATCTGCAAAGACTGATATGGATTTCTGTGGCAGTATTGACTTCATAAGTGATGGCCAAACCACCAAACCCACCCACTTTGATCGAGGATAATTCTGATCCGGCAAAAAACAAAGCAAACTTTTCATATCCAATGCTACTCCTCCATTTTGACAAGCTAATGTGCTCAGTGGATCGAGAATATCTAGATTCGGGATCTTTAACAATGGATCTATGAAATGAAGTTTTCGAGGTCGAATATTCACTTATGTAGCCAATATTTTGCCTTTAGATCTGATCAATATTTCTTTAGTGACTAATAGCAGACAATTATAAGATTTCTGCTCCAGAGTCACCTTAATCCTACATAGGTCCATTCCCGACTCACGAATGTGATGCCCTTCACTTCCTTCTATTCCATAATGTGTGTACGGGCTGAGAAGGTACTTTGCATTGATCATTTGGTGAATGATCCTACTAACAACATCATTTTTCAGTCTCCATGCCTAAACAGGAGACCAGAACTAGAATTAACTCCATTCAAAAATTCCATTATCGGACCCGCAAGAAGTGAGATCGTGCCCTAGAGATGACGCAGAAGGTGCATTTGATGTTTGAAGAAACCCGACTGCATAAGGAAAGCAAAAGGACTAAGAAACCCTAGTCATCACACCAAGATTGTCCTCTTGACACAATTCCCCTATCAATCTTTAATTTGATATTTTAATTAACATATTCTTATCTTAAATTTTACTCAAATTTTTTATTTTACGATACAAAAAGGGTGGAGTTTATAATTTGTTAAGTCTATTTAGTATACAATCAAAATTTCAAAAATATTTTTATTCAATAAATTTAAGAGATATAAATGACCATGACAATACCACAAGTAACAATGACTGAAGATTTTCCTTGTAAGAGTCATCACCAATTTTTGTATGTTTGAAAATCACAAGTTTTCATGATTGTTTTTAATCAATATATACTTTCCAACAATACAAATAATCACAACATCACACATGACTATGAGCAAGAATATTTTTTTAACAACAATCATTCAATGTAAAATTAAAAATATATCAAACAAAATAAACATAAAATTTAAAAATTAATTTACAGATTGATGTTTTGTGATGATATAATTTTAAATGTATGTGGTTTTATTTTATGCTATGTATTTGTTTGTTATGTTCTTGTTTGTGTGTGGTTGTTTGTTTGAGTATAATATTTTTACACACATGTAATATCATATACAGTAATTAATTTTAGAATGAGTAGAATTTGTATATTAACATGCTAATCTTTAAATTGTTGTTTAATTTAATAAAATCTTATTTTTTCAACATCATCAATGAATTTGAATTTTTGTAAGTGCCACTATTCAATGCACAATACTCTTTATAATTGTTTTTAATTAATATGATTTTTATAATTAGCTACATGTTGATGTTTTGTGATGATAGAATTTTAAATGTTTGTGTTTTTATTTTATGAAATGTATGTGTTTGTTTGTTTATGCTCTTTGTTTATGCTCTTGTTTGTGTATAATTTTAGAACACAATAAATGCTTTCATTAGAATATCCCGTATGGAAGGTCATTGCCCAAATTGTCTATTTACTTGATACAAATCACCTCTACGATGATTTTACATACATTAAATATAATATGCAAGAATTACAGTCCCAATTAATTGAATGTGTAATAAACTATATATTTTTAGATTAGCATTTAGTTTAACAAAATTTCATTTGTTTTTGCAAATGACCATAACATCATGAATGGCTATGGATTTTTTGTAAGTATCACTATTCATTGCATCTTTGAGAAGCATTTTTAATCAATATATTGATAATTAGTTACAAATCCATGTTTTTTGATGGTAGAATTTTAGATGTTTGTGTTTTTATTTTATGTAATGTATTGGTTTTTTCATTTGTATTTGTATGTATATAAATTTTGGAACACAAAAAAAACTTTTATTAGAATCACTTGATAGAAATAACTTATACGATGATTTTAAGCATGCATAGTATCCAATGCAACAACTACACTTTAAATGAATTGAATGCTTGCATAACTTATCTATGCTCAATTTAATAAAAGTTCACTTATTTTGGTAAATGACCATGCCATCATGAATGAAAGTGTATCTTTTTTTGTAACCACCATTATTCAATGTGTGTATTTTAAAATCGCAATAATTTTTAATGAATATTCTTATAATTAAGTACAATTTTATGTTTTATGATAGAATTTCAAATTTTTGTGACAATAGTTTATTTTGTGTATATTTTTGTGTTTGTGCATATATAATGGTTTTACCCATAAATAAAGATAGTATATAACAATTACACTTTAAACAAGTTGAATTTGGGTTTTAACTTATTTTATGTGCAAAATTATGTGCCAATTGATATTCATTTTAATAACATCCCATTTATTTCTACAAATTATCATAACGTCTATTAATTAAAATATCTTTCAATAATAAAAATAACTATAATATCTGAAATGATTATGATGATAAACTTTTTGCAAGCACAACTACTCAATAGATTTCAAAAAATACACCACAAAACATTTATCATAATTTGGAAGACATTATGTACTTTGGAGATTAATTAGCTAGAAATTGATGCTTTATAATGATAGAATTTTGAAATGTGTTTTTTCTTTCTTAGTATGGATTTATTTTTTGTGTTCTTTTTTGCCTTTTTATCTCATGATTTTACACATACATAATATCATAATATTAGAAGAAAACCAGGAAAAAGTTAAATATTTTATTTTAAGTCACTTATGTTGAACTTAATTTGTTTACAAATATTTTAAACAAAATATATTTCAAAAATACAAATCTGGAGTTGAATTTTATCCTTTCATTTATATTTTGTTTAAGTTAATAAATTAATTTTCAAATAAAACAAAGAATTCATTTAAAAAACATACAAATTTCTTTTAAACATGCTAAAGATGTCTTTTTCAAAGTTCTTATGTTTCCTCTAATTACAAAAGTGAATTGTAATAAGCCTTGGTAAATTTATATTATGACCTTTTTAATTGAATATTCAATTTCCTCTAACAAGTCAAAGTCGGCAAGTGATGTGACATATGACAGTGTAAATATTTATTTTTATTAGTATAAAAAAAATTGGCTTTTTGTGCTATAATTCTTGAAAAATTATTAAAGGGTTACATGTGATATTATACTTCTAATTCACATGGAAGGAGTTATGCCTAAGAAGAGGCAAGATAAAAATTAAACAAAAATGTTCTTTTTGCTAGAGTTGAATTGTTCGTTTTGCAGACTACCAAGGAAACACATGAATGAAAATAAAAATGTCATGGGTAAAACTCACTTAGACGGATTGTTGGAGATAAAATGGGTTGTATAAAAGATAAGCGTATATTGGGAAAGAATGATTGTGCTCATACCACAAAAGTAGTAAGATGATGCTAAGGGTCAAGGAAATGTCAATTGGGAAATGACTACTATTTGTTCTCCTGGGAAGTATGAGATAGAGATTTGGGGGAATTAATTGGAAACATAGTTCTTGGTTAGAGGAATCAAATACATTTTAACTTATTTCCAACAAGAAAACCTTAGATAATTATATTCTAAAAAATAATACACTTGAGTGTGTCCAAAGATGCAAAAGGATATTATATAATAAATTAAAGAATCTTGTTTCGATGGATAAATATATAAACATGCACAGTAACCCTTATTCACCTATAAAAGTATAGGCAGTTGTAAGCTACTACAAAAAAGAACTATTGGAGGTAATAAAAATAAATTTATACATAGTTTAACTTGTATAAAAATAAAGGTATACCTAGTTTAGCTTTCTATAGATCAAAGGAATGGAATCATATCAATTGGCCATGGAACAAGCAGTCTTGGATAAAGTATTACTAGGGCCTAAAGGACAACCTTTAAAAACTCCCATGGCAAGTGTTCAACACACCTCTTTCCTAATTTTCATATTATCTTCTTCAAAGAAAATTATAGTAATAGTAAATTATATAAAAGCATTATGTAGAAACAAAATATATAGAGTTGACATGAATATCTAATGTGTCCTCATAGAATATAAATAGAACAAATATCATAGTATTGTAAAACTTTGATGGAATGACTTCATTATACACAGTAACAAGTAAATAGATTGTATAAATTGTTCTTATGAATAAAAAGAAATATTTACATTGTTGGGGCTATAAGACAATCAAAACCATTTTCTCATAATTAAATATTCTCACTAACAAAGAGAGGGCAAATCGCTTGAATTGAAATCGATATACATGCACTGTTTTGAGTGTCAGGCCTTTTGGGAAAAGCCCTGGCTACTTTTGGGTTTTCTTTACACTCAAAAAACATCAAATTTCCTTGTAGCCAACATCAAGTAAAAATAATAACCGACATTGAAACCCTCTAAAGAGGAAGTGTTTGATAAGCACTTGAAGGCCAAAGAGTAGAAAAAAAAAACTTGCATAAATTTTGACCCCAAAACAATGTGACAAGATAACCCAAGTTAGTTGTAGAATAACCTACACACAGAAGGGAGGAATTCCTTATTTTGGATTGGAATCACAATAAATTAATCAAGAAAAGAACATTATAGAGTGTTTTAAGATAAGTAGATTCTAATGTTTGTAATATAGATGACATCCTTCAATCTGATAGTTTGTTGTAGATGGAATAACATTAGTATTATACGTATATGCTTGTACAAAGAAAAATTATACCGATATGAGAATCAAGCGAAAATATAATTATAGAGTTAAAATACTCAAAATCTTATATAATATTGGAAGGAACTCCATGTATGAAGGGTAGTTCATTTCGAAATCGTTGAGAAAAATAGAAACCATGCTGAAATCCTTCGAGGGAACCGTAACCAATGTATGATACATTGCAACCAAAAAGTTAGAAGTAAATAATTACAATAATATGCCAAATATGCAAAAATGGCTATACTATAACAAACATAAGTGAATGTAGAGGGACCAAAGACCTTGTGATGGCTTACTAAAGGATTTCATCCATACCACATTTTACAAGGAGTCTTTTTCTAAGAGCGTGAGATGGACATAACGTTTTCACATAAATTTCACATAGAATCACATCATCCCAAAACATCAATGTTCTATTTTTGAAAATCCTCATTGAGTAAACTATATTGGATGTAGTAATGTTCATTTTTTTAAGTACATAGTTTTGTTGAGAATTGTATGCAACTATGCTCTCATGTTGAATGCTATGTTTGCAAAGATATTTTTCATATTCATTAGAGTACATTATCTTCCATTAACAGTATGAAGAGAGCCAATATGTGATTATTCTTCATATCCATTCCATACATGAATATCCTTAAAAGTTTTGAAAGCTTTAGATTTACTTTTCAATAAGTGCAACCAACACATTCCAATGTAATCATCAACACAATTCTTCGTACATTTATTTTCATTAGCATAATGAAAATTAATATGAGCACACAAATTAAAATATATAGGTCCAACTTTTCTACTTGAATAAAGGGGCCTTGCTGGGAAATTGGAATAAGGAAAAATATATCTCTTAGATTGCTAGTGAATGTGAACAAGGAGAAAATTATGTCAACAATAATAGGAGATAAAGAATAAGTTAGAAATGATTATGCATAGCTATAGACCCATACAAATAAGGAAGTGGTAAATCCCACATATATTTAGTAGGGTACTCAATTAACATATTTAATGCTTAAAGTAGTTAGGTATAACAAAAGAAATATGTTGAGTTCTCATTCTCTGTGAATTAAATCACCCTTGAAGACGAAAGGGCAAGACTAAGTAGAGCGGAAAATGAGATAATATTTACGGATAGTCTAGAGATCTTGGTATAATAAACAATGTTCCAATGTAAATAAGCTCGATAATTTTCGACAAAGAAGAATAAGAGAGTTTGTTGAAAGATGGAGATCGCCTTTGGCTCTAGGGTTTTAGGAAGATGCAATAGCGCCGCCGCTGCAGATCCAAGCTCTGTTCTCTGGTGCAGATCGATTTGAAGCTTGACGGATGGGCACCCATACTCTGTTACCTTTCTCCGGTATCGAATGGTTTTCTTCGCTGAAAGGGTCTATCTCGCCCTGGCCAACAGTGGGCATGTTCCGGGGACGGCCCCCTGTTCCTGGCCGTGGGCTGGTGATGGCGGCTCCTGCCCAATCGCCCTGCTCATGGATAACAATACCGCCCCCGCCAAGCGCTTCAGCATGCAAGGACGCAAGGGCGAAACCAGATATGAAAAAAATTGTCAGGGCCAGGCCAAGCATCTGCGTTCTCTGAGGCCCTTGTTAGAAGAGGCTCTTGATAACATGGATCTCCCGCCATCAGAGGAGCTCTTCACCATTGCTGACCTGGGTTGCTCTTCCGGGCAGAATACGTTGGTGATCGCTAATCACATATTTAGTTACTACGCCAACAAATACAATCTCGGCTCCCTGAATCTGCCCGAGTTTCAAGTATTCTTCTCCGGCTTGCCTTCCAACGATTTCAATACACTGTTTCAGCTTCTACCACCAATTCAAGAAACCGGCGCCGATGCCGTGGACTGCCTGAGCAAGGAGCCGAGAGCGTACCAAGTTGCCGGAGTTCCGGGCAGCTTTTACAAGCGACTCTTCCCGAGTAACACCATTAACGTTGTCCATTCCTCCTTTTCTCTGCACTGGCCTTTACAGAATGATCACGCGAGGGTTCTCAAACTCAGACGTTTGGACTTAGCGCCCAAACTATTTGACGAAATGCCTGAGCGAGATGCAATTTCCTGGAAAGCCTCGTTTCAGATCCAGATCAAGATCCTCACAGGGAAAACTCTGCTACATTGGGTAGGCTCTTAGGACCTAGTGAAGGACCTCATGCATGCGCTGGAACTTAAGCTGGGAATTCCCTCGGCAGCTCAACGACTTCTCCACGAAGGTAAACAACTAGAGGAACTCAACCCCCTTTCATTCTACAGCATTAAAAGAAATGCCACCATTATCCTTTCACTTCGATTGAGAGGGGGAGCGGCAGGGCAGTCTTCCTCAGCTAAGGCATTCTCATAGAAGGATGCTGTCCATTCATCGAGGCAGGAAAAGACAGTACCACCAGCTCAGGTGCCCAAACCTTTTCTGGTAGACAAACTTGAGGAGACTCCCTCCATTGAAATTGTGCATCCATCCTTAGATGAGCAAACCCAACAGCTTGCTGAGCAAGGCATTATTTGCAGGTTCAATGGGTTGTGGCCACGGACAGCAGATCTCTACCAGTGGATACGCTCTAACTGGACCAACAATTGCAAGGTTTTTTTGTGCTCAAAGGGCTTTTTCATAACAGTGTTTGTTTTTGAGGAGGACTACCAAAAAGCTTTAAAAGAAGGGCCTTGGTTCTGGGGTTCAGCAGGTTTATTCCTCACTCCCTGGTTCCCGGACTTCGATCCATCTTCGGCAATCATCACCAAGCTCCCAATCTGGGTCAGACTTCCTAATCTCCCAGCTCATCTTTGGCACTTTGCAGTGTTCCAAGGAATCGGCAATTCTCTAGGTCGCTACCTCGACACAGATATTTCTAGAGCGGAAAAAGTCTTATATACCTTTGCCAGAATATGTGCAGAAATAGACATCAGCAAAGGACTCCCGGACAAGATCAATCTCAAAATTGGAGACTTTCATTGGACCCAGTACTTGGATTTTGAGAATACAGCTTTCCGCTGCCGCAACTGCCATCTCACTGGGCATCTCCAGAGCTCTTGTCCTTCGAAGCCTGCCCCAACAAAGAAAGCCAATCATAAGCAGAAATCCAAAAGCTGGAAGCCTCATGACCCTCCCCCCATGGATGATCTTGATTTATCCTCGGATGAAGAGGAGATAATTGAGGAAGAAATGGAGACCACGACAGCGCCGGAACCGCCATCGGCTGACCATGAGGATTGCTCCATCCAGCCATGCTCCCAGAAAAGGAATCATGAATCCTCCACCTCGGATTCAGACAAGGAAATATCTCAAGCAACCCAGCTCAGTTTGCAAATCGCGCCAGTTCAGCAGTGCCCTCCTGAATGGGTCAAAGTGGGCAAAAAGAAAGGAAAAAAATTCCGCATAGATGATCCCTCCCATGTAGGGTAGAATCATTGCTTTGTTTTGTACTCGGGTTTTTCTAGTCACTTCTTGCTATGTTCTTCTCACTGCTCTTCGCTTCTAGGAGCTGATGTGGATGCATATCCTTTCCGGCTGCCTATGTTCTTGTTTCTCATGGCTCTGCCTGTTTCCAGGCATGATTGTACTATATTGCTCTATTAATAGATTTAGTCATATTTTACAAAAAAAAAAAAAAGCTCGATAATTTTCCACGTAGTAGACAATTTTTTTGGGCATAATATTTAGAGTGGGTTAATATTCCATGTTTTAATATTACATTATGCATATTAGGGAGTACTAATGTTAGACAAGGTTTATAAGCTTTAAAATAATTTTCCATCCTTGAAATTTTTGCTACTAGATAGGACCCTTTGAGAAGAAAGAAAAAACATGGCACTGTTGTGGAAATATTAATGAAAGAATTAAGTAAGTAAAAGAGAAGAATAACAAGAGACATTTTTTAATAAAATTGTTATATTTGGAATAACTAACAAGGAATAAAGATGTGGGTCATTTAATGTTTGCATGTTGCAAGGATTTTTGACATAGTACGGACGAAAATCCTCAATGTGAAGGGTGTGTATATTTCATGAGATTTTCTCTTTGAAATGATGAAAGATAATTTAGGATGCATAAATGTAATTATATTTCACTTTAGTGAAAGAAACAATGGATTCTTCTTTTATTTCATTAAAGTCTTTTATGCATCAAGTTTGTTTCGCCTTCATGGCTTCTTTTGATCACAAGGAGAACTAAGGAATTTGTACATATATAATAAAAATATGAACATTTTTAGTAGAAGAGTTGCAATAGGAGGTGATCTAGGTGTTACCTATCCTAAAGAATGTGTACTATTGAACAATTATCTCCTTCTTAACGAAAAGTATTACCTTTCCCATTGAGCGTATATCTATTTTATTAGATTTCATATATTTTAATGTTTTTCCTAAAATATATTTATTAACTAGTCAAGAACCATCAAAAATATATTTTTATATTTTAATACACTCTCTTCCAAATCATGTGGAAGGTTAAATAATGATGTTAGAGAAACATTAATATGTGTATAATTATTTCAATATGTTTTGGTTTGTATCCTTTAAATTTGATTCCTAAATAAATAAATGGGAGCCTTCGAGATTTCCATAATTTTAATAGAAAGGTATTTCATAGACTCTAAATATCAATGAAAGTTAGTGAAAGCCATTGCATTGAACTCAACAATGCCTTGAATTTTAATACGGAGCCCCAAAATTTAACTTAGAATTGATTACACAAAAAGAAAACAAAAATATTAAAAAAATCATATTACAAATATATATATATATATATATATATATATATATAATATATATATATATATAATATCAATGAATAAAAAAAAATTGAATACATAATTTACAAATCTGAAATACATATAAATAAATTTGTGAAAACATATTTATGATTCCTTAATTTTGTTATGTTGATAGTGTGTATACCTTATAATAGGATTTCTATAATATTAATTTAATTATCAAAGATCAATAGGTTGATGCTAGAGATTCATTAATCAATAATTAATGTTTTTAATATTAGTCATTAATAGAAGGTTGAGATTGATTTAAAATGTAGTTATGATCACTATTCCTTCTCAATTTAATTAAAAAAATTGTTTGAAAATTAATTTAAAATATACTATATATAGAATATTCTCACTATAAAATTATTTATTGGTTTTGTTATAACTATTGTGACCATATAATTAAATGGATGGAAAATTTCTATAGCCATCAAATTATGATAAGAATCAAAACACTAAACCCATTATAAATATTGCATTAACCAAGATTAAAAAATTCATAAAAGTTACTAAACTATATTATTATTATTATTATTATTATTATTGGAGTTATATAATATATAAAAATATGTTTATCCATGTAGTTTCACGTCACTATTATTATGGAAATCTTTTAATTGGAAACATTTCTTTTTACATTACCATGGCTTAGAAATACCACATTCCCAATATGATGTGTTGCTATGCGATTTTCTTAAATTAATTAATTTTAGATAATTTAATTAATAGAGTATACCTAATTTTGACAGAAATTTTATCATTGATATGTCAATATTACCATGAATATTCCAACATATTCCATACGGTTTAAATATATACGATCAACATAATAATTAAATTATAACTATGGAAGATCTATTCTTACTATGAGCATAATTATAGGAATATCTATTTTGTAATTTATTTCCAATTTAAGTTAAAAGAAGAAATTAACATTAAATTAAGACAAACTAGGGAAGCCATATAAATGAAATGGATCTAACTGCAAATAAAATTCAATCCATGATAACCATCAAAATGGGTACCCTATGATTCCTGTCACATTTCATAGATTAAGAAAACAATAGAAATTAAATAAGTTATAACTTTATTACAAATTATAGTGTGGTTATTTATAAAAATAAATAAAATTGCATGCATATTTCAACAGCAACAAAAAATCTTAGTGGAAAATTTTAGCGGTGAAATACGTCAATATTACTATGAATGCTCCAACATATTCCATGGGCTTTAAATATCTTCCATCAACCTAATAATTAACTTATAACTATGGAGATTAGAATAATTATAGGCATATATAAGGCATGGTTTACCGTATTATGTACTAATGGTTGGACTATAAAAGGTGGATCATTAGTTCTTATTGGAATGTTTATATTATGTTGATCTATTTCCTAGTTGTAACATTCCAGCCAAATCTCCATTTTGTGTTGTTCTCTTTATAAATGAATATTGTTAATATCCAACTTAATATGTCATCAAAACTAGAATGCTTGGATAAAACTTCATCAGTATGAGTCTGATTGGATCGGGTTTTTTTCTCCTATCCTTGGTCCTCTACCTATTATGAGCTTCCTTCTATGTTGAGTTTTTCTAGAGTCGATTGTTTATGTTCCTGTGTTTGCTGAACTACCATCATTTTCTATAGTAATCTGTCAATGCATACATATTTTCCATTTCCAAGAAACTACAAGACATCATACCCAATAGCTTATTCTAGAAATTGTTCTAATTTTCTAGGCTTCTTTTGTTTTATACCCTTTATAGGGTATCCTCAATTTTTTTTCATGTAATTAAGTGTATATTCTATTGTTGTTGTGGGTATTCTAGTTGAATACCTAGAAATATTTCATTCCCCTTTATTGATATGTTTACTTCCCTATTGTTTTGCAACTCCGTGAGTCTCTCATGGAATATTCTTATGAGATTATGTCATAGGTACTACTTAGAGGTCAAATTTAAATGGTTGTGTATAATTTTTCTTCCCTTTCTTCTTCTTGTCCAACATCTGGAAGGAGTAAAAATATATCAACTTGTTCTTCTCTAGCTTGTGGTGGAATTAGGAATATTATGTTAGATTATTAACTGATCATATATATATTTGGTCAATTGTAGGTTGATACAAAATCTCTTCTTGGTCTCCATCTAAAGAGTCAACATATCGAACTTAGATTATTTATAGGGGTAATTCAATGTGTGATGATGGAGGAAACATTTTTTGTATGTGGTGAGGTACTCTCTATCTATTGGAAGATTCTTAAAGTTTTTCAAAGGGCTAACTAGTGAAGCTTGTTTCAAGTCTTGCAAAATTAGGAAACAGGGGAACCAAATGGACTTATTAGAATTTTCACATTCATACCGCTTCATATTCAGCATGTCACCAATGTTTTCCTAGTTGTCTATTTTTCCCGCCATGATCATTTGACCAATTTATTGCAGAATAGTGAGTTTAAGGTTGGAGACTCTCCCTACACATGCAAAATGACTCCCCCTCATATAGAAATATTTAGAAATAAGAAAAGAATAATTGAGATATCAAAAAATTAATTTCACAATAAGTATATTTAACATAGTAATATAAACACAAATTAGAAAATTAGAATTTTTATAATTTTGAAATACATATAACTAAATATGGAAACAAACATATCTATACTTGAATAATATTAATTGATGGAAGGAATAATAGTTGAAATGAACTTCGGACACCAACATTAAGAGCTTAATTGATCTACAAAATATACATCGTCATTGTATCATCTAATGGGTGAAATGCGAGTACTCGTCAAGATCATTACCATAAGTTGACTCTTCAAAAGTGTGTTTTGTGTCAATATTGATAATCCAAACCATTACCATATGTTGGTTCACAAAAGTGATTTTTGGGTCAATATCGATGATCAAAATATAAGCTCCAAAATACACAACAATTATTATATTCCTTTCTTATGGAATTGAATTTGGAGTTACAGTTCATTCAACTTTATGAGTGTTATGCCACTTTAAGTACATAAAAGTTATAGTTTTAATGTTATAGTTAATGTGTTAGATATTAATACTAATGTGTGTTGTAAAACATCAAGAATTACAATGTCATGATCATAAAGTGTACTAGCGGTCATAGTTTCTAGAATTCATTGTGCTCTAAAGATCATCGTGCAGTATGGTTTAATTAGTGTTAGAGTTAGTCCCTTAAGAATTTTCAAGTGTGATTGTTTTTTTATAGTAATAGTTGTTAGAGATTGCATAATGGAAAGGTTTGTAATTATCGAAGAGTATGAGTGATCACAGTAAATTAGTGGCCATGGGTCATATTAGTGTTTTGCCATTCATTATGGTTTTTCGTTAAGGGGCACATATTGTATCAGACATTATAGTGGTCAGAGTGGTCAAAGGTTATATTAAATAAGGGGAACACTTTTGTGGGGGTTAATATATAGTCCAATAATAGAAATAGATAATAATAAATTCATTATAATTAGTGAATTTATAGATACATATATTAATATATATTTTTATAGATCAAAATATTTTTGGTAAACTCAATGTGTGTTTCCTTATAATTTCCCTCATTGTTTTAATCCAATAACTAATTGGTTGTACTTAAAAAAACCCTAGGTGATTTAGTAGCTAGGTTTTTGATACTCCTAGAGTATTGCAAGGCTCTTAGAAATATTGAAAAAAATAGGTTCTCTCAAACTTTCAAAAAAATATCTTATTTATATATTTATCATTCAAAATTTCCAACCTTAAAGTATTTAGAAAAAACTATAAATTAATTATTTCTTAATTACTAATGAAGAGCATTGTTAATCCATGACTTTAATCAAGATGATTATTAATCTATATGATTTTATGTATTAGTTAAAAAAGTTATTTTATTAGTGAAAAATGTTATTAAGCCATATGATTTTAATAATTTTTTTTCTTATTTAACAACTTATCCTGATATTTTATTTTGACAATTTTATTATTTAGCAAAAAAAATTATGTATAATTACTTTCACTCATTTTGGTAATTGTGTGAATTCAAACCAAGTAGGATAGTGTGAGTCACTGAGATAAAGATTGACATTTAAGATTTAAAAATTAACTTTGTGCATATTATGTGCACTTTGAAGAAACCAATTTACACATTGCCTTTTTAAATATCACTATTACTTTTTTAACCTTGAAATTGTCTTTTTTACTACAAATGAAATTAAATAGAAGGTCTTTCTAACTTTGAAATTGTCATTTTTTACTTAAAAAAAATAAATGTTATTTTAAAATTTAACTTTTAATTTTTTAGTGTGTTATCAACCCTTTGGTCTTTCTTACTTTGAAATTGCCCAATTTTTGTTTTTACCTCTATACGCAATGGAGTGAGATTAGACTGAAAATGGTATCAACTCTTTGGCCTTTGTCACTTTGAAATTGCCAATTTTTTACCTCGAGACGCAATAGATGAGTGACATTACACTGAAATGGTATCAAGGTGAAGTGGGTGGGCACCAAACTCACAAAGGATGATAGGCGCGGGGCCTATCTATTTATCTATTTGCATCCGATGAAACACCACAAAGAAGCAATTAACAATATTTTTAAATTTAACTTTTAATCTTTTACTTACCTTTCTTTAAAATTTAAATGTTAATTATTTTGGTTCTTTTTATATAACGGTTTGCTTTTTTGTGGACTGCTCTTTAAATTTACATTACTTTTTTCTTTTTCAAACTGTCACTAAAAATAACAT
>APFE031139280.1:57928-75331 GCA_000404065.3 Pinus taeda | reverse complement strand
TTTCATATGATGGGAGTTATCGAAGTATTATGTATTTCTATTCTATGTGATATTCATGGTGTTTCTGTGGAAAATAATTTATTTGAAGATGGTGATGGTGAAAATACATTCCATGCTTACATGGCTCAAGCTGAAGATACTTATTCCATGGTCACTGCTAACCTTCTTTCTGTCCCAAATTTTTGGGGTGCTTTTTCCCAATAAAATTGGTACATTTTTCCACTGTTATTGTGTGGTTCAGTAACGGTTCATAGAATGAATTCCATTGGGTAGTTGTCTCTTAGCTCTAAAATTATGCACCTATGATTTTGTTTCCCATGATATCCGTGTAGTAGAAGATCCTGAATATGATACTTTCTACACAAAAATATTCTAATGAACGAAGGTATTCATGCCTCGATGGTGGCTCAAGATTAGCCTCACGAAAACCTTATATTCTTTAAAGAGGTCCTACCCCATGGAAGTGATCTTTAATGGAACTAGAGCTTTAGCTGGTTGTGATCAAGAAACCATTGGTTTCACTTGGTGGGCCAATAATGCCTAAATTATCAGTTTGTCTAGTAAATTGTTTGGGGCTCATATGGTTCATGCCAGATTAATTGTATTATGGGCTAGAAAAATGAACCTATTCAAAGTGGCTCATTTTGTACCAGAAAAACCTATATATGAGCAGAAATTGATTCTGCTTCCCCATCTAGATAATTTAGGATGGGGAGTCGGTCTTCTTGGAAAAATCATAGACACTTTTCCATATTTTGTATCTAGGGTAATTCACTTAATTTATTTTGTTATTTTAGGTTTTGATGGTATTTATCATGCACATAGGACCTAAAACTTTAGAACAATTTATAGAAATATGGTGATAGAGTTGCAACTGCTCAAGTAATTTAATCTAAATCAAGAGAGACATTTCTACTCTATTGCTTCGCAGAAATTAATTCACAATTAAGAACAACATTTGCAAACATGCATCGATCACATACACAAGTACATAAATTTATCTAGGGGAAACCAACTGGTAAAAACCACTTAAGCATGCTTGTATTAATTAGATGAGTAGAGAATGTATTACAATTGCTTGCTCACTCTGAGCTCAACCTGCAAGCGAATAAATTTTCTCTTTGCTCAATGACAAGCTCTAACCCAGACTTAGTAAAATTTTGCCTTTGCTTGAGCCCCTATTTCCTTGCACAAATCTTGAGGAATTAGGCCCCTATTTTTTAGGAAATTTCTTCCACTTAATTGTGCAATTCCCAAGGTTGGATCTCTGACTACTTGCAACACTTGTACACTCAAGACTAGTCTACAACTGGTGTTGCACTGCCTTGGAATTTCCACCACAACTAGGGAACTCGAATTCTTTGCATGCACTAGCTAGTTTTGGTTGATTGATTAGTTAACTGGATGATCACTGAGCTAGAATGTTGTCCCACTGTGAAACTAACCTCCAACTAGTTCTATCAATAGTTAGAACTAGTTTAATTGAATACAACTGTAAATAACTGAATTGGATTACTACAAATTAGCAATCACACATGCATAATTGAAATCCAAGACCTCTAACTCAAATTTACTGAGCTAATTGAGTGATAAGAGACATGTCACCTCATTTAACTACCTCCAAGTTGTCTGTTGATGTGGAAATTTGATTTTCTCAATTTGACCAAGGCAAAGTCAAATTGAGACTTTCTTGTTACACTTCTCAACACTCCATCTTAGCAAGAAAGGAATTTTCAACCATCCCTCTCCCGCACTAGTGGAATTCAAACTTCCCTCTTGACAAAGCCTTTTTCAAGATGTCATCATCTTGTTCCTCTATCAAAATTTATTGTAGCAACAATATCCTCCTCTACACACAGTTCCATAAATGATCATACCAAATATCTATATGCATGGATCAATCATGAAATACCAAATTCTTAGAGAGCTTAATGCAACTCTGATTATCATAATAGATCATAGTTGTATCCATATCCTAACCAAAGAGTTTTGGGCATGGAATCCCCCCCACAACATGTTTTGGGGCTCAAAGCCCAAGTTTTGGTCAAATGTATTGTAAAGACTCCGCGAATTACGGGCGCAGAGCGCGAAGTATAGGTTGAGTCATAGGGTTGTCTGCCCTAAGTATTGTAAAGTAATGTAATGCCATGTCGGCCTATCCATGGTCCACGGACCATGGGATTGTATAAATAGAGCGAGGCTCTAAGCTGTAAAGATAGTGAATAGGAGAGATGAATACGCATGGATAGAGCATAGAGTAAGAGTCTAAGTGTATTAGGTCATAGTAGTAGGAAGAGGCTCTGCAGCTGAGTGCGTAGACCCCTGCAACTGAGTGCATAGGGTGGTGTCGAGTCTGTAACATGGAATGAAGAATAATAAAGAGAAGTTGATTCCAAATTCTGTGCATTTGCTTGTGTATTGCATTCCATTCATTTATACTATTTTTCTTATCGCGCACACTTATATGATTGCTGGATATACTGTTAATTATCACTAGTCTTACACAGATAAGTTAAGTAATTGGATAATAACAGGATAAATAGTGAGGAACTCGGGTATAATACGAATTGTGCCCCAAGTAGGGATGCACGAAGGCAACATCACAGGTTGCGAGGGACTAATAGATGCACGTAGCGATGTGCTCGCAGGGTCAAACTGCGGACCACCAGAAGCTCGTCAAACATCCCCAGGGTGCAGAAACCTGGTTCTAGCACCCTCCCATACTACTTCGGGTGAGACCTCAGTCCACACTCCACATACTGTTGCCGAAAGGGCCAGTAGTACCAGGATTTGCTTGGCTAAATCACCTCTAAACCTAGGTCAGGCCTATACAAGCCAACAAATGGTTATGTTGCCAAGACCGAGATCTGTATTAGGGATGTTTGACGTCGTGCCACTGGAATCCAACAAAGAAAGAAATTGAAGGGTGGTTGGACAAGAAGCTTCACGAGTTTGCGGCACAGGGAAACAGAAATCCGCGAGTATCTAAGGAACAGCGGTTGGAGAACTACTTGTATATGGAAATCCACGAAATTTTCTTTGCATCATTTCCTTCTGAGTTGTATGAGTGGATCACAAAGCTAGCATAAAGTCAGGGAAGGTGTAGGCTCGACAAACCAATCGTGTGGACTTCGGAATTAGTACACTTACTAGAAGCATCAGGAGATAAGATCGCGCGAGCTGTGGACATTGGCGCGACCGAATTATAGGAGGGTTTATCACTGAGTTTGCAGTAGATACGACTGTCAGCTATAGTGAGGCAGAGTGATGTTTTCTCAAGGGACCGCGAGGTAAGTATATCAAATCATTGAACACTTGGATTGAGATGCTATTGTGTGAAAAGCGAGTTATGCAAATAAATTAATGTTTGGGAGTATGTGAAGTGGGAAGATCTACAGAAGCAGAAGTAGTGAAGAATTAGAAACCAGTCCCTTAATTTCCCCCTCACGGGAAAGTGAGGAGGAGCTCACAAAATTTTCTCTGAGAAGCGCGATCAATCTAATAAGGCAGTGCATTCCACGCTTACCACCTCCACCTACATTGCCACCCATTTCACCCTCCTCACCTCCATATCCAAAATACCCCACCTCTGCCACCACCACAATTTAGTATGGCGAGTGCCATCAAACTACTGGTATTCATAGGAGTAGGGAATGAAGACCCGGACCAATTTTGGTTCATGGTAAGAGAAGTATGGGAAGCACAAGGAGTCATGGATGACAATATCAAGAAGGCTATGCTAGTGAGTGCGTTGCAGGATCATGTATTAACATGGTACATCAAGCATTCTAATGACCATCCAAACGCAGGAATCACAGAAATACAGACTGCGTTGAACAGGGAATTTAGCAGGCCAAAGTTAGAAACAAAATCAATCATTGGGTTTAAGGAGATTGCGATGCTCCTGGGCAAGACCCCATGGGATCTAGACCAAATACTGAAGGGTATGATTCATGAAGCCAACATGACATTGATGGATGGACAACACCGCGCATGGTTTGTAACGTCACTAACACTGCACTTAAGAACGACGCTGTCACAACAAAAACTTTCCACCCAAGCCGAAGCTTTGGAGATGGCAATGAGATTGCATGAAACCCCTATACAAGACCCTGGGTTGGGAGTCCAACAAATCCACACATAACTAAAAAATCTGTGTCTGGAGATGCAGAGTTTGAAACAGGATAGGACACCTCGGCTAGAGGCCCGTGAGGAGGTATGGTGCATAAAATGCAAAGGCCAGGGGCATGATAAGGACCACTGTCCAGTGTTCATGAATTACTTGAAAGGAGGAGGTTCGATGCTGTTAAGACCTGAGGCACAAGCAGGGCTAAGCGCGATGCCTGCATTATGGTGCCTGATCTGTTAGATAGGAGGAAAGCACACTATGGATAATTGTCATCTATTGCAAAAGTATCTCCAGACGTCCCAACAATTGTTTTATAATTTCTGCAGGTTGGTAGGACATGATGAATGCACCTGCAGAAGCTACGAACTAATGATGGATCAGACTCCTACCTACAGGGTGCAGACCAAAACGCGAGCCCTCGACCCAAATGCAGGAATGGCACGTGCTAGATTTCAGGGGTGCGGTTGAGGTCGAGGTGGAATGGGACCAGGAAAGGGTCGCGAACAACTAATTTGTTACAATTGAGGAGGGCTAGGGCATTATGCCCACGATTGTACAAACTCGACAAGGACATCATGTTTGTACTATACTCAGTTTGATCATGAGGCAAAAGACTGCCCTACATTAATAGCGAGACTATGCGAAAAAGTTGTTCTTCAGCCCCCTCCGACTCAAAATTTGCAGATGATGAGGTTTGAGCCATGCGAAGAAGACCCAAATGTAGACATGATGCTTAGGAGCGGTATGACCACAGGTGATGATAAAGGGAAGTAGCCAGAAGAAAGTGCGTGGATTCGCAAGGCTCCTATAAAGGAACCTGAATTTGATTTAGAACGCGCGAATAAGACATTCATGGAAGCTAAGAAGAGCTTCATGTAGGCCTCCACTTAAGGTAGTAAGGATCAACTAGAACAAGATTAATCAAGTAGGTCTCGTCAATCAACCAAGGATAACAAGACAAGGTGCAGAAGATCATACCACTGGATTAGAAGATTGTTGCTGGGAATTTATGACTCTGCTGCCATGGCTACGACTACACCTCACCAAATGAAATAACTAGGGGAGCGCACTACATACAGTAGAATGCGTGGCGCCGGATGTCGCGAAGGAAATTGAGGAGTTTCTGCGGACTATACTGAAAGGCGAGTTGAAGTCTCTCATAGGTGGTACGACCACCTAACTAGTCGTAGGGAGCACAGTCTCAATGCTCCAAGTAGTTGAAAGAGAGCGTGAGACTATAAAAGAGTCTATTTGGGAGGTGCGCAATGAGGGAGGTGCGTGCAGAATCAGCGTGTCACAAGGGTCGCGATCGCGTAAGGGGGGGTGCGCTGCCGCGCAGGTAGGCTGGGAAGTGACCGTTGGTGGCACTATTCATGACAAGATGTCCAATTTAAGGCAAAAGGGAGTGGGCGGTGGGCATTTAAGATACGAATTAAAGGCAAGATTTGGGGAAATCTGCCGCTAAGAAAGCATTGATGACCCAGAATTGGGGGGAATGATTGAATTTGAATTCAAAAGGCGCTATAAATCTCCAGGGCTAGCCAGGAGACAACACTTGTTCACTTGAGATTTGAGCAGTTGATTAAAGCACAGAGTGTTGAGAACTGAGTGACATTTGGGCCTCGAAGTTCACAAACTACCATAGACAGTTCAAACAGGATGACAACTACTAGGAGAGGTTTTGGCTCTACAGAAGGAACCGCTAACGAGGCCACGCAGAACCCCATGGTACATGATGTTCCTGGAGATACTAGGGTCGCGCCAAAAATCCTGAAATCGCCTCGTACAACGAGGCCCAAGAAATATAAGCAGGTAGTGGGATCAGCTTGCATGTCCCTGAGGAATCCGAGGTTCGGTAAACTCTCAATGGAAGAAAAGGGAAAGGCTTTCACCATTGAGACAAATGACAAGGAGGAGGACCTACAGGCTCTCGTCGATGAGATAGAGGAAGCAAAAGACGTGGAAGAGGACATCTAGCCGATGCGCTCTGCAGTGAAATTGCTCGAGTATGTCCCTCTACGGAAAGAGAAAACTAAGATACCAAAGGACCTGGATGCCACTAAGAGCGCACTCGAGACCCCGCTCCTCCCCAATGGAATTGTGTTTGAGGGCTTGCACCTGGGTCATGTTCCCATAATGAAGTTTGAAGATTGGGACCTCGCGGACAGCGAGAAGTTCCCACACTTAGAGACGGAAAGCCTTATGAAGCAGAGCATGGAGGGGCCAGTCACAACACTAGAGCTGCAAAAATGGCTGTGCATGTGGAGAAGGCTGGATTACTTCATCTGCTATGGTTTCCACACTTTCACCACACATCTATCACTATTTTCATCATCAGGTAGCTTCTTTTCCTGGTGCATGATGGGTACTTATGGCTATAGGAGCCTATTCCCATCACGACGGATCTCATCCATAGAATTTCCCATCTCCCCTATAAGGGAAAGGACCCTGTGGCAATAAAAATCTTTTTAGTGTTAGAATCATGGTCCCCTGAGTGGTGCGCCTTGGATCTGGTGGAGCTGGATAGGACAACAGCACAGAAACAAAGGATGAGGCCAAGTTGCATGTCACAAAGTTGGCCGAGAAGAGGCGCAATGAAAAAGCGGTCGCGGAGGTAAGTGCTGCCCGCGAGGCAGCAAGGGTAGTTGCGGAGCAGGCAAAGGTCGCCAAAGTAGTAGCAGTAGCGCGGGAAACAGGGGCCACCACAACGCAGGACGAGGAGGGCTAGGACTTGTCTATAGGACATGAAGCAGAGGAGATAGACCTCGCAGAAGAAGGCGCGAACCTAGGCACAACTTCTACCCAACTAAAAACGCGACGTGTCACAGAGAGATCGGGTCCACGAAAAAAGGTCAAGGCATCCAAATTGGCCATCGACCCGATCACGTTAACAAAAGGCGACCTCTATGACATCGGTGACATGGTTTGCGAGGTCACCAAGGAAGTGCTCCAGGAAGCCATGTCGGAGCAACAAATTGTGTTGGGGGCCCTAAGGGCGCAGCTGCAGGAACTACAGGTGCAGCTCCCACAAGAAGGAACAATAGCCACCTACAGTGTAGCAGGCACACCAGCAGCGGAGCAACTGCTACGTGCAAAGATGGCCAACACCATAGTGCTACTAGAAGGAGCACTAATAGTAGAGAAAGAGGACGATAAAGCCGTGGTGGGCAGGATCAAGGGACTTGGCCTTAATTTGGTTGCCCTTCCGCGAGATGCATTGTACCAACTGTAGGATGGCATAACAGTAGAGCTCCATGCCAGGGAGGGCCGCGCGATTCAGGTGATGAGTGAGCAAAAGATCAACATCGAACAACTTAGCCTGCAACGTGACAAACTGGTGTCCCAGAACCAGTAGATTGTGTAGACAGTTGATGAAGCATGCTGGCGAGTCCCAGAGTTATCCATCACCGCAAACCTACCAACAGAGATGCAGATCCACTTTCTGGCAAGTGGAGTCTGAAACACGCGTGAAGAAACAATGCATGTGTAGCTGGAGCTGAATCTCCAGATTGCCGAGCTATAGCTGAAGGTGCAACCTTCCACTCCTCTGGAAGTTAGAGAGTAGCGCATTAGCGCTATTCAAAAAGGATTGGAAGAAATTGGACGGGCAGTGTAGGATTGTACTGGTATATTGGACCAAGCCTTTGGCATCCTCACATCCTTGCAGGAGGATCCCAACATATAACGCTTGGAAATAGAGGCGTGTGAGCTTCAGGAGCAGTATGATAATGTAAGGGGAACTACGCAGACACTCGTCCTCACCCAACGACTGGCAAAGATGCAGCAAGCAAGGGCATTGAAAGAGCAGGTGGATGTCGCAAGACAGAAATAGGCACTTCACAAAGCGCGTGTCTAGCCATGGATTGATGAGGCTTTCACCATTACGGCAGATATTGAGGGCAAGCTCACACAGATGCAGGGACTCTACGTGTTAACGCAGGCAACTGATCCTCACAAAGAAGCATCGGAAGAGCGCATGCAACAAGTCTAGCAAACCGCATAATAGTGCGCTGCGGACCTCCGAGCAGTACGAGGGGGCTCCGTGCCAAGATCGCCACACCAACAGAGTGACTTGGGACGAGTCACAATGATTGTGTTGGGGGCTTGTTGGGCATGGAATCCCTCCCACAACATGTTTTGGGGCTCAAAGCCCAAGTTTTGGTCAAATGTATTGTAAAGACTCTACGAATTGCGGGCGTGTAGCACGAAGTATAGGATGAGTCATAGGGTTGTCCCCCCTAAGTATTGTAAATTAATGTAATGTCATGTCAGCCTACCCATGGTTCGCGGACCATGGGATTGTATAAATAGAGCGCGACTCTAAGTTGTAAAGATAGTGAATAAGAGAGATGAATACGCATGGATAGAGCATAGAGTAAGAGTCTAAGTGTATTAGGTTGTAATAGTAGGAAGAGGCTATGCAGCTGAGTGCATAGAGGCTTAGTAGAATCTACGTGTTAACGCAGGCCACTGATCCTCACAAAGAAGCATCAGAAGAGCGCATGCAACAAGTCTAGCAAACCGCATAATAGTGCGCTGCGGACCTTCGAGCAGTACGAGGGGGCTCCGTGCCAAGATCGCCACACCAACAGAGTGACTTGGGACGAGTCACAATGATTGTGTTGGGGGCTTGTTGGGCATGGAATCCCTCCCACAACATGTTTTGGGGCTCAAAGCCCAAGTTTTGGTCAAATGTATTGTAAAGACTCTACGAATTGCGGGCGTGTAGCACGAAGTATAGGATGAGTCATAGGGTTGTCCCCCCTAAGTATTGTAAATTAATGTAATGTCATGTCAGCCTACCCATGGTTCGCGGACCATGGGATTGTATAAATAGAGCGCGACTCTAAGTTGTAAAGATAGTGAATAGGAGAGATGAATACGCATGGATAGAGCATAGAGTAAGAGTCTAAGTGTATTAGGTTGTAATAGTAGGAAGAGGCTATGCAACTGAGTGCATAGAGGCTTAGTAGAATCTGCAATTGAGTGCGCGGACCCCTGCAGCTGAGTGCGCAAGGCGGTGTCAAGTATGTAACCTGGAATGAAGAATAATAAAGAGAAGTTGAATCTAAATTATGTGCATCTGCTTGTGTATTGCATTCCATTCATTTATACTATTTTTCTTATTGCGTGCACTTATATGATTGCTGGATATACTATTAATTATCACTAGTCTTACACAGATAAGTTAAGTAATCGGGTAATAACAGGTTAAATAGTGAGGAACTTGGGTATAATACGGATTGTGTCCCAAGTAGGGTTGCACGAAGGCAACATCACAGGTTGCGAGGGACTAATAGATGCACGTAGCGACTTGCACGCAGGGTCAAACCGCGAACCACCAGAAGCTCATCAAACATCCCCAGGGCGTGGAAACTTAGTTCTAGCACCCTCCCATACTACTTCGGGTGAGACTTTAGTTCGCGCTTCGCAGACTGTTGGCGAAAGGGCTAGTAGTATTGGGATTTTCTTGACTAAATCACCTCTGAACCTGGGTCAGGCCCATACAAGCCAATAAAGAGTACCAAAAGTATCCTCATCATCCAAATCACCTCACATGCTGCTTGACTTGCAACCAAGTATTCAACTTCTGTCGAGTTGAGCACCACACCTCTACTTCTTGCTATACCGAGAAATTGCTATGGACCCAATACTGAAAATTCCACTTGATGTACTTTTTCTATTTGATGGACTCCCTACCCAATCTGCATCTGTAAAGCCACAAAAATTCACTCCCTCTCTCCATTTATATCATAATCCATACTGGGTAGTGCCTCTGAGGTACCATAAGACATGCTTTACTTCCTTCCAATACAATTTGGCCAGCCTAACCATAGCTTGGCTCATTTGGTTGACAAAATAGTACATATCTAGTCATGTGTTCACAAGATACATCAATGAACCTGTTATAAAATTAAATAACAGAGCAATGGAACACATAAAATATTGTGGAAACAAAAATAAAAAAATGCATAAAACAAGAGAGACACAAATATACGTGGTTCACCCAATTTGGGCTATGTCCACAGAGAAACAACCAATCCTTCATTTTATATTATCCAACAAAATGAAGAGATACAACCTACAATAGATCTTCTGTCATTTCCTCTTCTCTCTCACACAATATCCTCTCTCTTTCTCGCTCAGAATATTAATCCACAACCATAATACAATTCCCTCATATAAACCGAGGGTTTCCTTCTAAGGAAAGAAAACCATAAATTAACATAACTTCTACCATCAGATCATCTGCCTAATGAACGACCTAGATTGACTACGAAATTACAATATTTTACAAGATAATTTTTCATCTATTTTTAGCTTTGGGGGCACTGCCCCCAAACCCCTGTTAGGAGCCCACTATCCCCCGACTCCCCAAGTCGGTGGGGGTAGGGGGGGTGTAAGGGCTGCTAGATAGGCCCCCTTAGACCACCGTGAGGGGGTGTAGGGGCTGATGGATAGGCTGACCCCCGGGGGGGGGGGGGGGGAGAAGTCATCCCTATGTGGAGGGGTGTACAATCTTCATGGGGTATACTCTCACCTAAAATAAGACTTTTGAATCAAGAAGATAATTAAGCTCCACACCATCAACAATCTCCCACTTGGAGACTAATTATAGAAATTGCACCACTGCTTCACTAGACAATGCTTCCACTTTGGACCTGGTTGTTTCTCATCTTCATCATCATACTTGAAGACCAATAGAAATTGAGCAAAGACTCAGTTTCTTCCTAGTTACAACCTTTATTAACATATTTACAAGATTCTATCTAGTGTGTATCTTTTCCAACTTCAACTACCCATCTTCCAAAACTGACCATATGAAATGGTACTTGAGCTATACATGTTTAATCTTAGAATGGAATGCTGAGTTCTTTGCAAGATGAATGACACTTTGACTGTCATTGTATAATCTTCCAATTTCCCACTTCTTTCCCAATTCATCCATAAACCTTTGTAACCGAATCATTTCTTTACTAGCCTTTGTAGTAGCAACATACTCTACTTTCGTTGCTGATAGTGCAACATTGTTTTGAAATTTTGAACCGCATTTGACAGTTGTTCCACCTACAATAAAAACATACCTTGTGGTGCTCCCCCTGTTATCTCTATCACTTGCCATATCTGCATCAACGTATCCCTATAGAGAAATGTTTGAACCACCAAGGCATAATGTTTGATTTGTGGTACCTCTCAAATACCTGAGAATCCACTTCACTACCATCTAATGCTCTTTTCCTAGATTATTCATATACTTGCTTACAACTCCCATTGCATGTGCAATATTAGGCATTATGTAGACCATTTCATACATTAAGCTTCCAACTGCTAATGCATATGGAACTTTACATATATAATCCATCTCTTCCCGATTCTTGGGACACATCTCCTTAGTTTGAAATGGCTAGCCAAGTCGCATTAATTGGTTTTACACTTTGCATATTAAATCTTTCCAACACCTTTCCTATGTACTCACTTTGAGACAATGTTAATTTGCAATTTTTCCTGTCTCTAGGTATTTTCATACCAAGGATTTTTTTTGCAACACCCCAATATTTCATTGCAAATGAATTTTCCATTTTTCCTTTGAGCACATTTATTTCCCACATGTAAGACCCTGCAACAAGCATGCCATATACATACAGTAGAAGTATAATATAGCTGCCATAATTTTTATTTTTAAGGTAACACAATGGTTAGAGTGACATCTAGTATAACCCTGTTCATACATAAACCTATCAAAATTTAAATACCATTTTCTTGGAGTCTGTTTTAGGCCATACAAGCTCTTCTTCAGTTTGCACACTAATTTCTCCTTCCTTTTGACCTCATACCCCTATGGCCACTACATATACATTTATTCCTCTAAATCCCCATGGAGAAAGACTATATTTACATCTAACTGCTCAATATGAAAATCTTCTGTTGTCACTAGACTTAAAATAGTTATGATTGAAGTCATTTTGACAACAGGAGAAAAAAAATCCATTAAAGTCTATACCTTTCTTTTGTGCAAACCCCCTCGCCACAAGTCTAGCCTTATACCTGTGTTTACCTCCATCTTCTTCCTTCAACCTGTAAACCCATTTAGTTTACAATGTTGGTTTAGCTACAAGAAAATTTACTAAGTCCCAATTATGGTTATGCATCAAGGAGTCCATTTATTCTTCCATGGCTTGCTCCCACTTCTTCCTAGTTTCTACCTAAATTGCTTCTTCATATCTTTCCAGTTTACATAATATAATAAAGGAGAGTGTCATCCAGGGGGTCTACTTATCGTGGTAGATATTCTCATACCACTTTCAGGTGTTTGAGGGCTTTGTTGTTGTTGTGGCTACTGGTCATTATGATTTTTAGGCATATTTACTTTTTTGGTGATCTCATCAAGCACTGCATATTCTTTGTTATCATTTTCCTGTTTCTTTTCCTACATATGATCCTTATACAAGACCTTTTCATTGAATATGACATCTCTACTCTTAATGATTTTGTGAATTTCATAATTATATAAACGATAACCAAAATCATTAACACCATATCCAATAAAGGTACATTTATTTGATTTTGCCTCAAGCTTTGTTCTATTTTCTTTATTGATGTGGACAAAGGCTTCACAACCAAAAGTTTTTAATGAATAGTTTACCTTTTTACTTGTCCATGCCTCCTCTGAAATACCACCATCTAAGCAACTTGAAGGCTCTCTTATTATTAGATAAAAAACAATATCTACAACATTTGCCCAAAATTGTAAGAGAAATCCTGTATGCAATCTCATGCACCTTGCATGCTCCATGATTGTCATGTTCATCATTTTTGACAAACCATTTTCCTGTGGTGTTCCTGGAACTGTCTTCTCTCTGTGAATTCCATGATCTAAAAAATAGTTATCAAACTCTTTGATGCAATATTCACCTCCATTGCCTGATATGAGACACTTCAACTTCTTTCCTATCTAAATCTCAACCAAAACTTTTTGCATTTACTGAAAGTATCAAATACATTAGATTTATTTTGAATACAATAAATCTAGGTTTTCCTAGTTGCATCATCAATAAAAGTAACATAATAATGAGAGCCACCGAGAGATGATACCCATACATCTATATGCACAAGCTCTAATTTTCCGTTCTTCTTTTCCTTCCCAACTCTGAAAAATATGACTGTCTTTTGTTTTCCATAAACACAATTTTCACAGAATTCCAAATCAACATGATTCAAACTTAGCAACAAATTTCTTGAGTGAAGAATCTGCATCCCTTTCTCACTCATGTGCTCGAGCCTATGATGCCAAAATGTTGTATATGCTCTTGTGGAGGTTAAGACATTAACATAATTAAAAATACCATTTCATAAATACAACGTACCAACCTTTTCTACTTTGGCTATTACCAAGGCTCCTTTAGTGGCCTTTCAAGTTTTTTATGTGAATGTAGTTACACAACCTTCACCACCTAACTGCCTTGTTGAAATTAGAATTTTCTTCATATCTAGAACATGCATTACCTCCTTTAATAGCCAATGGTTTCCATTTTGTTGCTTTATAAAAACCTTACCCATTCCAATGATTTTTTCAGGTTTTATCAGCACCCAAACAAACTTATCCAAAATATCCTGAACATAGTCATGAAAATGTTTCTTATCAGGTGTGGCATGGAATGAAACCCCTGAATCTACCACCTAAGCATCAATACTATTCTTTAATGAAAAAATCAAATTATATTGCAACACATCACTTGTCACATTCGCTTCATGATTGTTCTCTTGTTGTCCATCTCCTTCTTTTCCCTTCCGAGATTCACAGTCTTTCTTAAAGTGTTCTTTCTTCCGATATTTCCAGCACACTATCCCTGACCTGGATTTGGATCTTCCTTTTCTTGACTTACTGCAATTTCCTAGGATCCTTTCTCTTTCCATTTTTCTTCCTCTAGTCTCTACAGTCAAAGCATTACCCGATGTCTCACCGAAGCTTTTTTGTCGCATTCCCTCGCTAAGGATGGCACTGACAACATCATCAAACTTTAAAGTACTAGATCTAGAGAGAGTTACTAATATCCATAACTAAGTTGTTCCAAATTTCTAGCAATGAGTATAGAACTAAGAGAGCCCTAACTTTATCATCAAACTTTACCCCTATATAACTTAATTGACTGGTAACCATGTTAAATTCATTTAAATGATCAACAATAGATCCACTTTCTGGCATCTACATATTAAATAAACGCCTCATAAGAAATACCTTATTTGAAGGTGAGGGTTTTTCATATATTTTGGCCAACGCTGTCATTAAACCTTATGTTGTCATTTCCTTTGAAATGTTGAATGCCACCAACGCTGCTAGACACAACCATATTTTTCCTAGTGCCTTTTTGTCAAGAATATCCCATTCTTCATTCGTCATACTCATCGGCTTTTTTGATTTTCCTATCAATTGTAGGTACATATATTTCTGATACAGATAATATTCCATCTACATTTTCCACAACTAGTAGTTTTGGTAGGTATATTTCTCGACCCTAAACCTACCATCTTTTTTCTGATACAGATAATATTCCATCTACATTTTCCACAACTAGTAGTTTTGGCAGGTAAATTTCTCTACCATATTCGGTAGTTGCTTTCACTCGAGCCAATAACTTTTCTCTCCTGCAAATTTATCAACTAAATTAAGTAGTTAAAATAAATTAAAATATAGAATTATCTTACATTTTATTTATCAACTAAATTAAATAATTAAAATATAGAATTGTTTTACATTTTATTATTGATTTTAGTGGGATTGATTACTTTGAATTATATATTAAAGAAATGAAAAATATTTATTATTTACTTTAATTTAATATATTGATTAATTGTGATTGTAATTGAATTAGTAAAATAAATTATTATAATAGTGAATTCTTGTAACTTAGGTAGAACGATTATAGTTAAATTAAAGTAAAATATAAAAATAACTAAATTTAAGTAAAAAACAAATAAAAAATGATAAAATTGGTCCATTTTATCAGAAAATATTTAATAGAATAAACTGCACTATAACTGATAAAATTAGAGTATTCATAATTATTCGATATTTTTATATTAAAAATTTTTATTAATAAATTAAACTAATAAATTTATTATTTTATTTTAATTAAAAAAATGAAATATAATAAATTTTTTATTTTTTTAAATTAATATACAATAAATTGTGAAAATTATTTCATATATGTATTTTAAAAAAATTTATTCACAGAAAAGAACACAACAGCACAATAAGTGTATAGTAATATTCAATATTTTATATTAATATTTATTATTAATAAAATTAAACTAATAAATTATATTTTTTATTTAATTAAAAAAATGAAATATAATAATTTTAAATTTTTTAATTAATAATACAATAAAATTGTGAAAATTATTTCATATATGTATTTTAAAAAATTTTATTCATAGAAAAGACACAAAGGCACAATAAGTGTATAGTATATAAGATGTAACATAGCAGAGTGGGCACAATCAATATCCATACTATCAAAATAGGCACGATCAATATCATTATTATCATCAACCTTTTTCTAACCAAGAAACAACTAAGTGCCTTCATACTTTTTTACACCATTTTTGTATATCTAATTTATCCTACTATACATGGAGTCAACTCCTATTTTCTTATCTTCTTTTTCACCTCTAGATGCTTTAGATGCTTATTAAATAGGGGCGGTGAAATTGAAGTAAAATTCTCTGGCCCTATGTTAGGCTTACCCTCGTTCTAGGTTGAATAGTCTATTTAGAGTCACTTATCTTTACATGGTGTTGTTATGAGATGAAACAGAGGTTTCTAGAATATTCACTAGAAATATGTCCACAAATATATTATCATGTGATTTACACTGAAAAATTCTTTCTCGTAAAAATGTATTTTAATTTTAGATCTATTAAATTTGGAGAGAAAACCAATTTTTGATATGCAAACCTCTTTTTAAAATCCAAATATTTACACACAACATCACTTTTATATTGAATTAAAAACATTTGATTTATTATATTAAAAAAATTTACTTAACATTAAGTAATATTTTTATTAATTATAAACTTTTAACTTAATATAATAAAATAACTAAATTAACATATTCTAAATATTAAATTAAGTTAAATTCACTCATATTTCACATAGAAACAATTTCCATATTTAATCACAGGTACGAAATCCACAAAAACATTATCATGTGATTTACACCAAATTCTTTTCTCATAAAAGTAATATAGAAACATAAACCTCTAATTAAACAATAAAATACATCTAAATTAATTTACTATTAATTAAATATTGATAATTAAACATTAATATATAAAATTTAATTCACACACAAAATTTAAGAGATGAAATTTGTATGATATAAAGTATCTGAAGGTAAGAATACCACTTTAATTATACAGTTAAAATATATTTGTAGAATAAAATACAATCTGATAAAAAATTATAATTACTGAAAAATACATTTAAAAAATAAAAAAACCAAAATCTTATAAAAAATAACATTACTAAATAAAAAAAAGTTATTATTTAAAAAGATTTGTAGATAATTATGGATTTGAAGATAATAGATAATGTCCAATATACCTCTTCCCACGTAAAGCAAATGTCAATAATTTAATGCTACGGTTTATGTGAGGATGAATCATTAGATTTTGACGGTGTGGGTTGTAAATGCCAGTCAAAGCGGGGATATTTATTTATGGAGGTAAAGGATTTTTCAGGTTAAAAGTGGTTGGAATTTAAGTAAATGAATTTCAATTTTTTTTTTTTTGTAGATGTGGTGTTTGAATTATATTTTTGATAGTGGAAATGGATTCAGTACCGTTAAAAACATTTAAGACACCTAAAATTATGATTTTGACAATTTTTACTTGGATTTACGAAAATTCTTGCCAGATTTTTTTCGGAGTCCTTTATGAGGAAACGACCAAAAGTGACCAGAATCCAGAGAAATTTAAAAAAGAAAATGTTGTAGATGCATTGTTTGAATCATGCCTTTTATGGTGAAAATGGGTTTAACTTCATCAAAAACGTCTAGAACACCTAAACTTGAACCTGAAACTTAATAAAAGCTAAACTTCATACAAACTAATTTATTTATTCACTCATAAATACATTAAATTCAAATATTTAATAAATTTTAGAATGGTAAGTTATTATTATTACGCCTAAATACCTTTTTCTAATTTTAATCCATTGTTTTGACTTCTACTCTCTCACTTTTTTTTTACAAAATTTAAACCAAAAACTTAAT
>APFE031139280.1:40267-53928 GCA_000404065.3 Pinus taeda | reverse complement strand
CATTTTATCACATGAATTGTTTACCTATGACTATTAAATATCCTTATAACAAATGGATCTCCCATCCTTATCCAAAATGATTTTGTGGATGAATACACTTCATATTCTTTCAAATAATTGCTCGAAGGGTTGAAGGGACAACGTACATCAAGATGTTCGCAAGGGTCAACTAGATCCTCTTCCCCAAGGATCCCATTTTTGATGCACAACAACAATTTAAAAAAATTCACAAGCCATTGTGGGTGTCTACCAATCCTCATGTTATGCACTTGACGTGCGAGAATAACAGAATGCCAAAATTACGAGACAATATTGCCAGAAACACATAAATATCACATGAATTGAGACAAGCTACAAATATATTTTATTATTCATAAGCAATCTACAATGTTCACTTGCCTCTTCGAGGGGACAACCTCCAACAGAGTAGAGCTCAATTACAATAAAACTCGATGGTTCTTCCCTTGCTATCTAAGACTATTTATAGCTTTATGACATCCAAAACCCTAACTACTAGTGGTCCCTTTCATAATATGGGTTAACAACTTTATTTATTAACTATGACGTGTTTATAACTAATTGTGGTCCCTTTTCTATAATGCGGGTCAATCACTTACAATTATTATTAATGCGGATAATCGCTTACAAGATTTAGTGACTCAACTAACTATGACTCTAACTAGGCCCCCTTGGGTTTATTACATAAATAAAGGGGTTAGGGTTGGACCCTTACATGCGCTCCCCCATAAAAAATAACCTTGTCCTCAAGGCTGAAGCTGCATAAACTACTGAAGAATAATGACTAATTCCCATGTCGCATCTTATGGAGAGGTGTTTTTCCACTTGATGAGGACTTCCTTGATCATGTGGTTGAAGAGACGTCTTCCGCGAGTATCGAGGACCTATTTGGGTCTTAGCCAAAGTGAACCTTCCTCATCCAATTTTGTTAGACTTGTTTGAACCGTGCAATTGTTCCCCACAACTTTCTTGAGGCAGGATACATGGAAGACTGGGTGGATTTTTTAAGTAGTTGGTAGGGCTAGTTTGTAAGCGACTACTCCTATATGTTGAAGTACGTGATAAGGTCCATAGAATTTTGGTTCTAGTTATGGAATCTATTTTCTTTGAGAGAGGTATGCTTATAAGGTTGGAGTCACATGAACACTTCATCACCTACTTGAAATGACCTCTTTAAATGGCCTTGGTCAACCTGTTGCTTCATGCTATTATGAGCTTGATGTAGATTATCTTTGAGATGAGCGATCATGGTGGCACGGTTTTGCAGGAGCTAATCAACTTCCTATACTTTAGGAGATTTGTGGATATAAGAAGCCGATGAAGGTGGGAGTTGGCCATACACTACATCATATGTGGTCATCTTGGTGGCTTCATGATAGTCAATATTATACCACCATTTAGCTAAACACAATGATTTTGCCCATTGATGCTGCTTGTTTGAAGTGAAGAGTCACATATAGGTCTCCAAACATTTGTTGACTGCTTATGTTTTACCATTGGATTGGGGATGATAAGTTATACTTAGTTGGAGTTTCATGCCTTGTAGTTTGAAAAGTTCCTGCCAAAATTTGTTGTGAAAGTGGGGTCTTGATCAAACACAATGGAAGTTGGCATGCAATGTAGTTTGAAGATTTGGTCTATGAAAACTTGAGGCACCAATGTTGGGGTAAATGGGTGGGGTAGAGCGCAAAATTGAGAATTTTTGGAAAGCCTGTCAACAACCAACATGATGACTGATTTGTTTCCTGACTTTGGGAGACCTGTGATGAAAACCATGGAAACGTATGTCCAGACGGAAGTGGGGAGTGGAAACGGTTGTAAGGTTCCTGGTAGCTTTATCATTTCCCCTTTGTTGCGCTGACATATGCACATTCAATGACAAAATTAAGAATGTCGTTCTTCATGAATGTCCAAAGGAAATAGCGGTGTGCTCATGCATAAGTCTTCTGAAAGCCTGAATGTCTTGCAATTGGAGAGGAGTGCAGCTCTTCCAAGATACGGGTTTTGAGGGTCAAGGTTGGGGATAGAACTACCCAATCCTTATAGGGAATAACCTCATCCTTCCAAGACTAGTCCTTGGAGGAATTAGGATATGCTCGTAATATATTAATGAGCTAGGACAAAGAGGGGTGGGAGAACCATTTATGACGAGATTCTTCAATCCAATCTAGCATGGGTAGGGAGAAGGATAAAAGGGTGCCCTCATCCTCAAATTGGTGCAATAAGGCATTGACCACTACATTTTCATGCTCCTTCTTGTAAATTATCTCATAATCACATCCCAACATTTTTGTGAGCCATTTATTTTGTTGTGGTGATGATAAATGATGCTTGAGGAAATATTTTAGGCTATCATGGTCATTGTGGATTTGGAAATGACGCTCTAATAAGTATCGTCGTCAAGTGTCTACTGCATGTGAGATGGCCATCATTTCTTTCTCATATTTAGATTGACCCAAATTCTTACCATTGAGTTGTTGAATCCTGAAATCCAATGGTCTACCTTCCTGCATTAAGACTATGCCAATGCTTGTACCTGAAGCATCACATTCAATCACAAAAGGTTTTGTAAAGTTTGGTAGGGCCAATAATGGAGTGGAGCACATGGCATGTTTGAGAGTCAAGAAGGCATGCTGAGCTGCATCAATCTAGAGAAATGAATTGTTCTTGAGAATATTAGTGACGGGTCGGAAAATGCGTCCTTAATTGCGGAAAAATTTGCAATAGTATCCTGTGATACCCAAGAATCCCCTCAAACTATTCAAGGTTTTTGGTTGGGGCCAATATATCATTGCCTAAATCTTTTTCATATCAACCCTCACTCCTTCACGATCCAAAATGTGTCCCAAATGCTCTACTTCTTCCATGCCAAAGGAACACTTGGATAATTTGACAAACATTTTATGATATTGGAGTAGTTGCAATACATGTTCAACATGTTGAAGGTGGGTGTCCCATGTTATGTTATAGATGAGAATGTCATCAAAAAATAACAGGAAAATTTTTCTAAGATATGGTTTCAGAAGGTGGTTCATGAGGCTATGAAAAGTGGATGGGGCATTACAAAGACCAAAGGGAATGACCAAGAATTCATAATGGCCTTCATGAGTTTGGAAGGTTGTCTTAGGAATGTCAACTTCCTTCATTCATATTTGGTGATAGCCTGAGTGAAGGTTCATCTTGGTAGAACATTTGGTACCGTGCAGTTCATCAAACATATCATCAACTACTGGGATAGGAAATTTGTCTTGATAGTGAGTTTATTAAGGGCCCTAAAGTCTGGACACATGCGCAATTCACCGTCTCTCTTTAGAACCATGACGACTGGAGATGAATAAGGGTTGGTGCTAGGATGAATAACATCGTCTTTTATGAGTTCCTTGATGATTTTTTCAATTTCATTTATTTGTGCAAAAGGATATCGATAGGGGTGGATATTTTGCGGCTGAGTACCCGTGAGCAAAGGGATGCTATGATCATGTTGATCCCTAGAGGGTGGGAGCTCATTAGGTTTGTCAAAGACATGCTGGTGGCGATCTAATACCTGTTGCATATTAGGATGAATGGGAGGAGAAGTGGATTCAATTCCATGGATGGAATTAAATTGTGTTATTATCCCATGATGGCCCTTTTTTAAAAGCTTCTCCATTTGATGCGAGCTAATGATAATAGGAGCACTTTCCTAGAGTCTCTGTAGTGTATTATTGGGGCCATTATGATTAAAGCTCATATATAACTCCTAGAAGTCCATTGTGATAGGGCCCAGTGTGCGAATCCATTCAACACCAAGGACAATGTAAAAACTTCCCATTTCAGTGGAAAACATGTGGTTTTTGAGGTAATAATCCTCGACTTGAAGCTTAATATTTTCACATCGTCCTTCAAATTTCATGGACCCCTCATCAGCGATAAGGACTTGGAAATTAGATACCACCTTGACAAAACAACGAATGACTTCTGCTACTCTCTTATGGACAAAGTTATGTGTGCTAACACTATCAATCGACACCACTATTGGTCGATGTTTAAGAAAAACTTGAATTTTAAGTGTCTGGGGAGAAGAAATGTTGGTGAGGGCATGGAGTGAGATAAATGGCTCATCTGGTGTAGTTGTAGTATCAATGTCCAGAGCTATTAGGGGTTCACCCTCTTCCTTGCTTTTTAGGGTTGTGGTTCAGAGAGTTTTATGGAAAAAAGTTGAGGTAGAAAGATATGTGTTTAATTTTGAATTTTAAGAAAGTAATATTTTTAATATAATAATATTTTATTAATGTGAATATAATTATTAATTAAAAAATAAAATTGATTTTATGTTATAGATATAGATTTTTTTATAAGTATTATTAATATTTTTTATTAGAAAAATAAAAAGAATGTAGATGATTTTTTTTATATAAAGTGTTATTAGTATTTTTTCATTATAAAAGATAAAAAGAATGTAGATGTCATGTGTATGATGAGTAGATCTTGATGTTACAATGAGATTATCTTATTTATTCATGAAGTATAAATTAAATGATTTGTGTGGGTTTTAATTTCCATGAAATTATTTATTCAATCTTTATAGGGAGAAATTGAGGGTGAAAGTCACTTGTGCAAAATAAAAGTTATGTTTTATGGAGTTTCACTCTTTATTATCTAATATAAAGTTAATTGTTTTCCCATTTTTAAATTTTTATACGTGACTAAAGTTATTCCTTTACTTTCATTTCTCCAACCACTTGAGAGAAATTCAAGTGATATCTCTATTTTATACATAGTTTAATATCTCTATTTTATAAATAGTTTCATTAATTGCGGAAGAGACATGGGAGGGGAAAATAAATGAATGAGGATAATTAAGAAAAAAATAATAAATAAAAATTATAATTAAAGAGAAAGAACCAAATTGAAAAGACAAAAGAATGTGCATATTATTTGTCATGATTATTTCATTTTGATGTTACAAGGAAATTATCTCACTTATTTATAAGGTGTATTTCACTTGGATTGTGTGGGGTTTAGTCTCCATCAAGGTATTTGTTCAATTTGTTTTGGGGAAGGGGAGCCCACTTAAAATAGATAGAGGGGAAAAATAAATGATGAGGATAATTAAGAAAAGAAGTAATAAATTAAAATCATAATTAAATAAAAGGAATCAAATTGAAAGGATGAAATAATGTGGATATTATTTGTCATGATTATTTCATTTTGATGTTAGAAGGAAAATATTTAACTTATGAAGTGTAAATCACTTGGTTTTTGTGGGGGTTAGTTTTCGTCAAGTTACTTGCTCAAATGTTATTGGGATAGATTGGGGGGAGGTGAGGGGTCGTTTGGGGAGGGGATGAGCTACTTGTGGAAGATAAACATTGTTCTACATGGTTTCACTTGCCAATAATTTCTATTGTTTGAATTTCTTCCATAATTGGTAGTGGTAACAAATTTTGCAAAATAGATTAAGATATTAAGATAACACAAGGAGGTGATAAACATTAATTTAAAAAATAAATGCATCTATTTGAACTAGCTTGAAGAAAAAAATCACCATTGTTAATAAAGTTTCATGGATTCAATATGACATTGAACAATTCATAAAATGTTAGAGGTTGAAAGATTGTTTGTTTGTTGTCATCCCATTGGGGATAGCCTTAAAGGTATAAGGAAGAACTATTAGCATTGCGGAAGGGTTGATAGAGTCTGGAGGCTATTGACACAATTTTTATAGTGTGGAATGGATAGTTCTAAATCTTTACGATGGATTTGTGCAATGCAGGAAAATTTTGAGGGATGGAAAAAATAATTTTTGTTCCCTCAATTTAGAAGATATTTTTCTTTCAAAATGTCAAGAGATTTTGAATCTTGAATTGGTTTGATATGGAGAATGATCATGTAGGATTTTCCAATGAAAAATACATACAAAATGACGAAAACCTTGTTAGAAGATGGGAAGAGACTAACATTTTATAGTGTAGATACAACACACATAATTAAACATTTTCATTGGCCTAGTGATTAGTTAGAGGATATTGTTTGCATGAATAGATATTGGGTTCAATACAAACTAATGGGATTGATCTGCGATGTTGAGAATACGTATGTATCCCTTAATTGCCAATTGATAATTTTTTTGCTTCAATTCCATATTTGTCAAAAAAATAATGGCTTGACACAATGGAGCTTAAGGATATGGCCAAAAAATGAACCAATTGGTTTGTTTTGTTTCATCAATGTGAAAAGATTTCTACATCTAGTATTATATTTTTCCTTAAGTCCAAAACTAGATGTTTCCTCCAAGAAGATAGGAAGAATATGAACAATTTTTCTTCAATAGAAATGGTCGGAATGAATCATAATTATTATAACAACAATGAAAATAAAAGTATGAATCCAATTCTATTTTTTGGACTCTAAGAAAATCCAGCTATGGGAATTTATTTTTTGAATGATCAAGAATTTGTCCATTAGTTCACTTCTGATTCCCATTAAATGGAGAGGATTTGCTGAATCTTGGGTATTTATTTCTTTGATTGGGTCCTAAGACTTATCTAGCATCTGTAATTGCATGGAAGAGATTATTCATCCCAAAGGGCTTTTGGGAAAATTTTGAGCAGACATAAGCAACTTATGTTTTATCTATCCAAGAGGGATAAACTTCTTTACGATGATTTAATTGGTCAATTGGGTATTAGTGGGAAAACAACGTGCTAATTTCAAAGTTTTCAATCCAGATTCAATTTTTAGAGGTCTCGAATCCAATTTTTGTTTTTTCTTATTTAGGAAACGAATCAAAGAGGGGTTACATATGATAATTCTTTTTGAAAGACCCCTTGATGGTAAGTTTGGGTCCTCATTATCCATCAATATATGATGTTCTTCGACTTATTAATAGATGGTAAATATGTTATTAACTATGAACCTCTATCAAATTATTTACATAGGGGGAGGAAGCAAAGTTCTTAGAACTAAACAATAGTCCGTATCTCCCCTATCCAACACAATGGGATTATTGAGCTACTAGGTTCATAGAGACAATAACGGTAAATATGACAAAAAGATCTATCAGGAAATATATCCCAAAGGGAAAGTAATAACAAAGTGATTATGCTACAGTTGGGTCTTATATCTTCTCATTTTTTTCATAGTGAATATCGATGCTCAAACTCTCTTCTTATATTTTCCACAAATTTAATTCTCTTTAGTTTTGGAGTCAGGGACATGATATATGTTCAATTTCTACTACAGGTATGCGAATGATGCATAAGAATTTTATCACATGAATTGTTTACCTATGACTATTAAATATCCTTATAACAAATGGATCTCCCATCCTTATCAAAATGATTTCGTGGATGAATACACTTCATTTTCTTTCAAAGAATTTCTTGAAGGGTTGAAGGGAGAGTGTACATCAAGATGTTCGCAAGGGTCAACTAAATCCTCTTCCCCAAGGATCCCATTGTCGATGCACAACAACAATTTAAAAAAATTCACAAGCCATTGTGGATGTCTACCCATCCTCATGTTATGCACTTGACTTGCGAGAATAACAGAATGCCAAAATTAAGAGACAATATTGTCAGAAACACAGAAATATCACATGAATTGAGACAAGCTACAAATATATTTTATTATTAATAAGAAAACTACAATGTTCACTTGCCTCTTTGAGGGGACAGCCTCCAACAGAGTAGAACTCAATTACAATAAAACTCGATGGTTCTTCCCTTGCTATCTAAGACTATTTATAGCTTTATGACATCCAAAACCCTAACTACTAGTGGTCCCTTTCATAATATGGGTTAACAACTTTATTTATTAACTATGACGTGTTTATAACTAATTGTGGTCCCTTTTCTATAGTGCGGGTCAATCACTTACAATTATTATTAATGTGGATAGTCACTTACCAGATTTAGTGACTCAACTAACTATGACTCGGGCTAGGTCCCGTTGGACTTATTACATAAATAAAGGGGTTAGGAATGGACCCTAACATGCCCTCCCCCATAAAAAACAACCTTTTCCTCAAGGCTGACGCTGCATAAACTACTGAAGAATAATGGCTAGTTCCCATGTCGCATCTTATGGAGAGGTGTCTTTCCACTTGATGACGACTTCCTTGATTGTGTGGTCATAGAGATGTCTTTTGCGAGTATTGAGGACCTATTTGGGTCGTAGCCAAAATGAACCTTCCTCATCCAATTTTGGTAGACTTGTTTGAACCGTGCAATTGTTCCCCACAACTTTTTTGAGGCATTATACATGGAAGACTGGTTGGATTTTTTAAGTAGCCGATAGTGCTAGTTTGTAAGCGACTGCTCTTATATGTTGAAGTCCCTGATAAGGCCCATAAGATTTTGGTGCTAGTTTTGGAATCCAATTTCTTTGAGAGAGGTATGTTTATAAGGTTGGAGTCACAGGAACACTTGGTCACCTACTTGAAATGACCCCTTGGAATGGTGTTGGTCAATCTATTGCTTCATTCTATTCTGAGCTTGATGTAGATTATCATTGAGATGAGTGATCATGGAAACATAGTTTTGTAGGAGCTAATCAACTTCCTGTACTTTAGGAGATCTATGGATATAAGAAGCTGGTGAAGGTGGGAGTTAGCCATACACTGCATCATATGTTGTCATCTTGGTGGCTTCATGATAGTCAATATTATACCACCATTCAATTAAACGCAATGACTATGCCCATTGATGCTGCTTGTTTGAAGTGAAGCACCACACCTAGGTCTGCAAACATTCTTTTACTGCGTATGTTTGACCATTGGTTTGGGGATGATAAGTTGTACTTAGTTGAAGTTGCGTGCCGTGTAGCTTGAAAATTTCCTACCAAAATTTGTTGTGAAAGTGGGGTCTCGAACAAACAAAATGGAAGACTTCGACATGTAATGTAGTTTGAAGATTTGGTCTATGAAAACTTGAGCCACCAATGTTGGGGTAAATAGGTGGGGTAGAGCGCAAAAATGAGCATATTTTGAAGGTCTATCAACAACCACCAAGATGAATAATTTGTTGCCTGATTTTGGGAGACCTGTGACGAAATCCATGGAAACATATGTCCAGATGGAAGAGGGGAGTGGAAATGGTTGTAAGGTTCCTAGTAGCTTAACCATTTCCCCTTTGTTGCGCTGACATATGTCGATGTTTTAGAAGCTACAATCACCCTCCAAAATTTTTCCTTAACCTATTTTGGAGCCTCCCTACCAACCTTACACAACACTTTGTCTTGCTTGGTCAAGTACTCAAGCTTCAGTGTTTTCCTCGCACAAAGGCAGCTTGTTGATCACAATTGATCCATTCCTCTCATAGGTTGCTCACCTGGACTTGGTACAACTGCAGGCTCAGCAACTTCCCCTTGAAAATTGCGCATTTTTGGAGGGCAACTAGCCTTCCCTCCAAGAATTGCACAATCCTGCCAGCCAACCCTCCCAGCAGGATTTGCACAAATTTTCCTAGTAGTAGGCTTTTCTGCCTAGGATTTTCGCAAATCTGGGTAGCAATCAGCTGCTCCGCCCAGAAATTACACAAACTTGCTGGGTAGTCAGCGCAACTCCCAGCCAGGAATGCACATTTTTCCCAAGCAGCTGAGCACTTGCATGCATGGACAGTCTGGTTGACCAGTTCCACCCGAGGCCGAGGAAAATTGACTTGCATGCATGCATGAATTGATCTTCCCAAAATAGCAAGAGACAACATGCAAAAGGCATCCCATGATTCAGGGAGCTATTTTTAGCAGCTGGGGGTTTTATGGAAAGTTTTTTTAGAAGTTTCCTTCCAAGTGTCGCTTTTTCCTAGATTTGTGGCATGCGCGTCATGAGACCAAACTTATTTATTCGATGCATCAGAGCTCATTCATTCACATCGATCTTGGAGCTCTAACATCCCACAACACATCTAGGACTCTTCGACACATCCGACTCAACTATTCATGGGTAAGTGGCCTCAACTTGTCTTTTTCAGCATTTCTGTCGCTTTTGTGTATTCGCTTGTGTGAGTGTTGTTTGCTTAATTTCTTTGAACGCCTACTGTCATTTACATGTATTTTAGCTTTTCCTAGCTCTGTTTCAGTTTTTGTTGCTATCACACTGCTATCGTATGCATGATAGTATTTTGCACAGACGTTCGCCCAACCGGCGAACGACCTCACCCACATGCATGCTGATTTGTTTGCTAAATATTTCGTTCATGTTTGGCATGCACTGTCATTCACTTTTGCCATCACTTAGTTTTTCCATGCATTTTACTGTCTTAGTTGCTTTCAGTTTCCCATCGGTGAGTTGGGCCAACTTTGGCTCGGGCTCTGCCTTCACCAAGGCTGCATTGCATAGTCTGGGGAAGGAAGGCTCACCTTCCTTTCCAAAAATGTGCATTCATGCCCAACACTAATCTCCAGGACTGTTTTGCACATTTCTGGAGGACAGTGGCTGCTTGGCCCAAGAAATTGCGCAAATTTGTCCTTGGGCTAGCAGTCCTTCTTAGCTGGGATTGCGCATTGCGCAATCCCAGCAGCTAGCTGCCTGACTGGATTGCGCATTTCGCTGATCCAGCAGCTAGTCCTGCCTCCCAAACAACCTAGACTGCCTTTTACACAGTTCTGGCTACTAATGACCCAACCTCCCAGTAAAATTTGCACAATCTTTCTCATGGGTTTCCCAGGTATGTGTTGTGTCCTTCCCCATATTTTCTTTGTTTCCACTGACATATTTCTTTCCATGCATGCTACTTGTTTCCAGATCTTTCAGGTGTTCATCTATCTCAATGTATTCCAAGAGAACAGGATCTCAGGACACTGATGGTATAGTAGCTAGAGCAGTAGCTGAGCAGGTGTCCTCTAGTTTTCCAATCTACGAAGATACGAAGATGCATCTACACAAGGACATCAAACTAAAGTGGCAAGAGGTGAATGGAACATTTGCAGGCACTTTTGGGGAAGACCTCGAAGGCCGTAAGGTGTACATGAATATTCATAAGTTTGACTTGTACCAGATTGCATGTAAATAACCCACGTTCCCATGCGCGGACATGATTCATTGGATCGTCTCTCACATTAACCCCGAGATGATGACCTTGAGTAGTGTCATTGGGATGAAGCTTCCAACCTTCTGGGCAAGAGATTATGATGAGATGTATCAGATGTCTGAGCCCATGACTTCCATGACTCCTCCATTCTACTTTCCCAACAACAGAGCTCACTCCAGAGATATTATGAAGGATTGGGTAAAGGAGCCAGCTCGCTTCAGGATGACACCCAACCAAATCTACAAGACAAAGATATTAAGGAAGGCATACCAATACTTGGTTATATTGACATGTCGACTGAGTGGCCAAGCAAGCATTGAAACGTTTCCTCAGAGTTGGGTGATTGCACTAGACCAACTGGCTAGAGAAGGAAGACCATGCAGCTGGTCTGACATACTGGCTCATCAGCTGAAGGAACAAGTCATGAAGGATCAACAGTCACCCGAAGGAATGCATGCAAAGATTTACATGTTCACCTACATTTTATATGCAGTCTGTGCCCGACATGAGTTCCCGGGCTTGGAGTGGGCATGATCATCGGCGAAGACTATTGTGAACACATATTTCAAGGTCTTTTCCGAATGCAGATTCAGAGGAGTGATCATATGACTGTCCAGCCATTTTGTCACTCCAGTGTACAGGTTGATATTTGAACAAGATCCACCTTGCATGTCAGAGGAAGCGATGAAGGCATTGCTAGGCTTCACAGATTGTTATTCCTCACCGTCTGGCACGTTCTTTCGAGTGTTCAATGCGAAGAAGTCTTCGCATGTTCTACTCAAGTTCGCCTTGGACATGTTTTTCATGTAGGAAGTAGCGTACCACATCTCGGCAGGATTGACAACTAGACCACAACAAAAGAAGAAGGAACCTTGGCCTGCTCTTCCATTATGGATTGGGTTATATGAGATCTGGAGTATCAAGCAAGCGGATGTCGAAGCAAAATAGATGAGGAGGTATCCTTTCGACCTCCAAAGCTTTAACCCGTGTGACACACATTGCATTGTGAAGGATCACAGCGTGAGAGTTCAGTCCAACTGGATCCATGTGGCATGTCATTGGGTCGAGGAGGACTCATGGAGGTACTACTAAAATTCCTCCAGAACCAATGAAAAGGTCGGCTTCGACGTTGAGTGGTTAGCAAAGTAGCATGAAGCAACATCACTGAGGGCACCAACAGTAGTAGAAGTAGCAAGAGCAGTAGAGGTAGCAGAGCCAAGCATACCCGTGCGTGACAAAGGGAAGAGGAAGATTGTCGACAACATGGAGGAGGAGAAAAGCTGTAAGTTTCGAGCAGATCCACTTGTAGAACAAGCAACTATGGCTATTCAAGCGAAGAGGTAGCATCACAACAAGCAAATCACGCGAAGTTAGAGGGATAAGAAGAGAATGAAAATAAGCAGAGAAGGAGTTGCATGAGCTGAGGGAGAAACTCCAGAAAGAACAAGAGTTGCGCCAACAGGAGAAGGAAGCGCAACAACAACAAATTCAGCAGGGGGCGCATCACGTGCAGATAGATGAAGCAGTTCTCGTACAAGTAGTTGATTCATCTGAACAACTGGCATCAGGCGAACATGGTGAACCGTCGTAGGGGCAAGACTTTGCTCATGAGATAGAACAAGTGCTTCAACAGTTGGATGCAGACATGGAGGAGGAGTTGGAACATGACACCAACCTCATGCCTCACCACAAAGAGGTCGTCTCACCTGCTTTATTACATCCTGATGATGAGCAAGTCTCAAATGACCAAGGGGGCACTGAGATCCTTGGTGGTAAGCCAGAAGTAGAGATGCACAACATCTCCTTTGACAAATCTCATCACAGAGTTGTGCAGTCTCAGAAAGTACCGACTCCGGAGGACCAAACATCCCCTGTGAAAGTTGAAGAATAAGTGATCGTGACTGATGTGTACAAGAATCTAGCTACTGTTAGCGCTTGAAATTTCACCTCAGGCTGAAAAAGGCAAACCTCAAGGCAACATCAAACCATTTAGCCTCGTAGCTAGCCCTACGGGGCAGGAGAAGGCTCTCTTCGGTCAATCTCAGTAAAATCTTCAATGGATGATGACCAATAGGGTAACACTGATTTTAGGCTAGTAAAATGATCAAAAGGGTTGATTTGGGGTTTTTAGGGTTTTTGGTGGCAAATTGAGGGGATGGCAATTTTGGGTGCGGGGATTGGACACAGTTTCTGCAGGGGGTTCTTTGGGGCGAGGTAGGAGACAGTATTGATGCCTTTGATTGAAGTAGATGATTAGGAATGATAGGTGAGAGAGCCAAAGAGAGCAAAAAATAACTTTGAATTCTCTTTAGACAGTAGAAAACATTGAAATTAAACAAACTTAAAAGCAGAGCATGGCAAGCATGAATTCTTACTTTAACACTTCATTTGTTTAATGTGCAGAAGTAAAGAAAGCAAATGAATCACATAACAAAGCTTACAAGAACATTGAGAAACACACCATCAATACATGAGTCCACAAGAATCCCAAAGAGGACGGCAAAACCCTAGTCTTCCTTAGCCAAAAATTGCAGAGATACAGTGAAATAATACAATGATAGCTTCTCCCTCAAGAGTCCAACCTTTTCCAACCCCTGAAAATGACTAGGAAAATACATAATATAGGCAAGC
>APFE031139280.1:0-38467 GCA_000404065.3 Pinus taeda | reverse complement strand
TAAAATGACTCATTAGACACTGAGATGATAATGAAAACCCTATTAATGATGATAGACTCAGCTGAATAGTGACATAGACCGACATTTGGACAACTTTAGAAGGAGTGAAAGCAAACCCTAGACCTAATGCCTAATGACCAAATTTTGCTTGAAGACTCTTTGAAATGACAAAATTTGACCTTGTCACTCTGAGACCACTTTGTAAGAGCATATTTGATCACTGGAGGAAGGCTGGAAAGACTGACACTAACAGCTACTTTAGCCGATGCAACTAGAGTGTACACCGAAGCCACTAGCTTAAGTGTTCATTTCCTCATAGCTGAGAATGAGTGAATGGCGAAGGAACTATAGGTGGCCAAGAAAGGAGGAGACTTGGTGATAATGTCTTCTCGAACCGAACTGAAGAAGGAAATACTAGATGAAGTATTGTCCCTGGATACAATTATGCGAGCATTGTACTCCAAGTTTGGTACCGTGCACCAAGCAGTCGTCCATCTCCATGAATGGCAACAACGATGTGCGATAAAAGCACGCATCTTAAATAACATACATGCTATTGTTGATAACATGCAAGCATGGACAACGAAGTACAAGGGAGCCTCGCTTCACTTTCCAAAGATGATGAAGGCCAATGCGGTCGAGCTGCAAGCACGTATCTGGAGTCAGATATGGAACTATGAAGACCTACCGCAACTCATCACTAGCATACATGCTTCCTATACACGAGTATTCAAAAGCATGGATGTTATAGTGCACACTTATGTGATCCCATCACTTGGGACTCTCACCTAGGCGAAGACAAAGAGGCGGGTCTGATAGGAGCTTGACTCATACTTCGACGAGTTGACGCACACCACCACCAGCCCAGACTTGCCTATCAGTGCAGAAATCATGCGCAAGTACATTTCTGGTCCAACCACATTGAAGACAACGATGTGCATGCTCACAGGCAAGTTGAACAGAGGAGCCGGAGCAGTGTACCCAGATGTTATGGAGGCAAGGTTCAAGTTTCAGATGGATGTCACAACAGAACACACGGACACTATCAAGGACTACCAATCTTGGCATCAATATGTCACTGTTGATCAGCATTAGGATGTCGAGTAGTTGGACTTATATGGTTGTCTAAGTCTGAATGATGTCTAGTTTGGCTTGTCCAAGCCATTGTTCACATGGGTACATGTGCATTGTAATGTCGAGTCATGTCAAATGTAAGTCAAGTCTCAATAGTGGATGTAACAGTCGTAGAGTAGGTGAAGAGTCATGAGGGTAGTTGAATGGTCACAAAGGGGAATGTCAAGGGTCACCCCACCCTTTGCTATAAATAGTCCCTCATAACTCATTGTAGAGGCTTTTGGTTAGCCAAGCTTCTACTAAGATTATCTTGCAGAAGGCTTGGATAGTATTGTAACACACCTTGTCTTCTCCACTGCATGGAACTAGTACATCTCTTTGGAGGAGCAAGCGGATGTGGATGTAATGTTTCACTGATGGGGCTATCAGGTTTACATGGATGTATTTTATGATTGGAACTTACACTTTATATAATAAGAGCCAACACATTTTCATGTATATGTTATTATTGTAGTTGGACTACTCAGTTTCCTTAATGATATATGTTGTATAACTTACCTATTTGTGTATGAACTGATTCACATGCAACTATGTGAATCTTGTTGTTAATGTGTTGTATATGTTGTTAATGTTGTCACCATCTGTGTCAACTGCTCTACCAGACACCAGACAGACCTTTTAGATGAACCTTGCTATAACAAATGTAGCACTTGTATTGGACTAATTGGTGAGTGTTGTACATGTTATCTTAGCTTGTATGATGTGACTGCTGCATCCGAGTGGACTGATCCATCAGAAGCTGTGCATGTCCTTTTTTGTTTTGTTTTCCTAGCTGAGTTGGGACTATCCCTTTCAACCTGGAACTCACCTTCACCTCCTTCTCCCTTCGAAGTGTTAGAACCTCTCATACACCTTCCTTGACTCACTGCATCAGTCACACCCTTGCTACTGACAAAGTTATCTTACTTGCCTCTGTGCAACATTGTGGTCAAGGAATTACCTTACAACCCACTGCTGGGACTCCTACACTAAATGGTCTGAGGTCTAATTGGGACTTCTTACTGAGGGTATCCCCTTGACATGTTGGCGGGCCCAACACCGTCAATAGCCGCATTCAGTGACACAAGTAAGAATGTCGTTCTTCATGCCTGTCAAAAAGAAAGTGTGGTGTTCTCATGCATAAGTCTTCTGAAAGCCTAAATGTCTTGCAATTGGAGAGGTGTGAAGCTCTTCCAAGTTCCAGGTTTTGAGGGTCAAGGTTGGGGATAGCACTACCTGATACTTATAGCGAAGCACCTCATCCTTCCAAGATTAGTCCTCTGAGGAATTCGGATTTGCTCGTAATCTATTAATGATCTGGGACAAAGAGGGGTGGCACATTTATGATGGGATTATTCAATCTAATATAGCATGGGTAGGGAGAGGGATAAAAGGGTGCCCTCATCCTCAAATTGGTGCAATAAGGCATCGACCACTACATTGGCATGCCCCTTCTTGTAAATTATCTCATAATCACATCCCAACATTTTTGTGAGCAATTTATTTTGTTGTGGTGACGATAAACACTACTCGAGGAAATATTTTTGGCTATGATGGTCAATGAGGATTTGGAAACGACACTCCAATAAGTATGGTCATCAAGTGTCTACTGCATGTGAGATGGCCATCATTTATTTCTCATATTTAGATTGACCCAAATGCTTACCACTCAGTTGTTGAATCTTGAAATCCAATGGTCTACCTTCATGCATTAAGGCTATGCCAATCCCTATACCTGAAGCATCACATTCAATCAAAAAATGTTTTGTAAAGTTTGGTAGGGCCAATAATGGAGCGGAGCACATGGCATGTTTAAGAGCCAAGAAGGTCTGCTGAGTTGCATCAATACAAAGAAATGAATTTTTCTTGAGAATATTAGTGAGGGGTTGGGCAATGCATCCTTAATTGCGGAAAAATTTGTGATAATAGCCTGTGAGACCCAAGAATCTCCTCAAACTATTCAAGGTTTTTGGTTGGGGCCACCCGATGCTCCAATATGACCTTTGTCAGAACACAATGTCACCCATAATGAGCCATGGGGCTTAGCCTTTCCATGATGTTGACCATATGACCATAACCACGTGACCTTATTGAAATTAGCTCTCATCCCCGTTATAACAACCTCGGGTTAAAAATCCATGTGATAAAGTTAATGAAGGAAAAATAAGAGCAAGATCATGAGACACGTATTCCAAGCTGAATGTTGGGAAAAAACATAGTGATGGGGATCACTTGTGATTAATTAATGGCTATGGAAATTGGCAAATAATTTGGAAAGGCATGAGGCATTTGTTGGCATTTTATTTATGAAAATAATGGAAATAAGGAGAAAAGGAAGATGAAAGGTCATAGGTTGCATGTGAGGAGGAAAATGAAGGAAAATAATGGAAAATGAAGAAAATAGAGGCCTCAATGATAAAAGGGATTATGAGGATCAATTCATAGATTTTTGTTAGTTTTAGTTTGGATGTTTCTCTCTACTCTCTCTCTCACTATTGCACACATAGATTTTTATTGGGACACTCTTGGATCATCATTTCATACTTTGGATTTGGAGCAAGAAGGCAAAGGAAGCGAAGGAAAGTGCAAGGGAACATTGGGATCAACAACTACATTAGTTTTGTTTCCTGGTACCGACTTGCATGTATGATTTCCTTACTAGTTTTGACATGCATGGTGTATGCATGTGGTTATTTGGTTATGACATGTCATTGGCATGGAGGAGTTCCTAGATTGATAATGATTTTGTCTAGCCTTTCCATTTCTTGGCTAGCTATGGTGTTATGGGTTTTACCTTTTCTTTATGTTTGGTGCTCATGTTCCTTATGGTTGTGGGTTAAGTTATTATTTCTTGGAGCCTTGGTTGGACAAACACTCTGGAACCCCTTTAAAAACTCGGGTTGAGTTACTAGACTTGGAAGCCTTGGTTGGACAAATGCTCTAGAGCATGGAAACAGTTGTGGGTTGAGTTACTAGTCTTGGAAGCTAGGTTGGAAAAAATGCTTTGGAGCCCTGGACAACTTGGATAGAGACCGATATGGTGATAATTAACGATGTTTGACCATGAGGTGGAATCATTGGTTGAGGGTTGAGGTGGTTTGGCCTTTGGAAGCCTTGGTTTGGTTTTGTTGTTTATTCCATGAGATCCCACTTTCATGCTTGGAATATGGCATGGGAGTGATTGCCTAAAAGAAATATTTGGCTCAATCCAATCTATGGTTGGGTGGTACGTGGAAGTCCTTGACTTGGTTGGATTTGCATATGTTAATAAGATCTCTTTTACTCTTGTGTTTTATGTGTAAATGTACTTGTTATTATGTGGCTATAACCACTACCCTCATATTATTGTTTATCTAGCTATATGATGGTCAGAAGCATGGCTAATGACATATTTGACTTATGGCTCTCATCATGTTTTGGTTATTAGATGAGATGTTAATGAATTAATGGCCTAATAGATGATAATGAAGCTATTGTGAGAGGGAATGAAACCATATTAACGATTCTCAGATAAGTATGATACCCCTATGATCATATATGTAATTATGATCTATAGATTACATGTTCATGATGTGTTTGATGAACTGTGTGTCATGTATAGGCCTGGTTAGGTCAAGTTCTTTTCCAAGTTTTGTGTGAAATACTTTGTCCTAGTGTCATTTATTTTTCTGGAAAGTTTTATGAAGTTCTGGGTATTGGTATGGAGACTAGCCTGAAAAGTGGCTTAAATCTCACAGTCGTTGGCACAAAACTGAGTGAAAGAGGTTGCAGTCGCATGGACACCTTGTTGTGGGAGTGACTAGAGTGTTACACTCATATGGAGTGCTTTTCATGGTAGCCATTGGGGATTTAGTTCTGTTAAAAATCAAGTAAACTCAGGGGTTGGGCACCTGGAGTGGTTGGTTAGCCCCTGGGGGTCTTGTAGCTCCTGAAGAAGGTCAGTTTGGTTTTGGTTTGTCGATTCCATTTCCTTAAATGTACTTGGGAAGTTAAATTGTATTGTAGTAACTCTTTGTCACATATTTACCCCAGTGGACTTGTTAGCTTGGGTAAGTATGGGAGTAGGGAATTAAAAAGTGGTATTAGAGCATGGTTCAACACTTGGACTAGATGTGCAGAATGTGTTGTCATGCATACATGTCAGTTGCATATGTGTTCATTATGTTTGTGTTCTGTGTGTTTGTTATGTTTTTATGGCATTGGTCATTGTTGTAGTTTTCTTATCATATAGAAGTTGTTGAGGTGTATTGTCATGAACACATTTCGACTGTATATGTATTGTTTATGCATTCGTGTTGTCTATATGTTTTCATGCATGCACTATACCTAGTCGGTGTTATAATTGTGACATCGTACATGGAAACTAGGATACTTATTGAGATTTATTGATGTGATTATATATATATATATTATATATATATATATATATATATATATATATATATATTATATATATATTATATATATATATATATATATATTATATAATATATATATATATATTGTGCTAATCAAGTTGATCTTGCAGGAAAAGATATCCTCCCCTGAAATACACTGAGGTATGTTGGTATGTTTATGTTTGGTTTATTTGACATGATATCATTGCAAGTAGAAGATCAAAGATGACTAAAAAAATGGTAGACTACAGTTCATGATACTTTCCCTATAGATCAGATGAGCAACATGGTGATGGGTACTCTCTTGACATAGCAGACACTTTGAGAAGCTTGAAGGCAGAAATAAGAAGTTGTGAAGCAGATAATGACCGAATCATTCAGTCACAAGAGAGACTTATTAGGGCGTAGGAGAAACAAGAAGAGGTCAATGCAGTCATCCTTCAAAGGTTGTTGGACTTGCAGGGACATGGACCACTTAGGATTAGTCATGGACAAGAGGACACGACTAATGGAGCCTTTGGTGGTAGGTCTCATGTTGGGCATAGGTTGGATAGAGATGATACCATTAGAGATGGCATGTCCTTGGAAACACCTGATAGACGAGGAAGTGGACGTGGGATTTATTCTAGTTCTGGTTCAACCAGGTATATTGGTCATCATCATTAGAATCCTTATAGGAAGAGTGACAGGGGATATTTTCCAGATGATTTCAAGAAAGAAAAGCCACCTACATTTGATGGAGAAATGAAGAAGTGACATGATACAAAAGTGTGGTTTCTTGGGATAAATAAGTTCTTTAGATTGCATCAGTACTCAGAGAACATGAGGAACAAAATAACTATGTTTAGAATTAAAGGTAAAACAAACATTTCATGGGAAGATGTAAAGAATATTAGGGGAATTCGAGAAGAGGAGTTGACTTGGAGTGAGTTCGAGAGACTTTTTAGTAAGAAGTATCTATCAGAGAGATACTAAGATGACATGGCAAAAGAATTCTATGATTTGAAGATGGGATCCATGACCGATGAGGAGTACACTAGAAAATTCTTGGATTTATTGAGGTATGTGCCTTATCTTAAGGAGGATAAAATGAATATTCAAAGATTCATCAATGGGTTGTAGGTAGCATTCAAAGACAATATTGAGTTTGATGAGCCTATATCATTGGAGGAAGCCATAAAAAAGCTAAAGCATTGTTATGAGCAATCAAAGCACAAATCTTAGACTAAGCACGATTGGAAGGGTAATGAGAAGAATAAAGGAAAATGGGATAAGAAGCGAATAAGACCTCAGGACACAGGTAACAAAGACAATGAAACACCGCCTACGAAGTGAAATGCATCTGATAGAGGAAAAGGGTTTCATTTTGAGAAGCAACACAAGGGTGATGGCAGGAAGCCTTTATAGTGTTTGACTTGTGGGAAGGATCATCGCAGGAGAGGTTATCCACAGAATCAGGGTGGAAGATTAGATATTTACAGTGCCCAGGAGGCACAGGCAATGGGGGAAGTTGGATAGAGTATTCCACGGACTTATGTAGCATTGGATCATAGGCAGGCATATCACCAGACATCTATTATCGAGATGGATGGTAAGATTTGTGATTAAGTCATTTCTATGTTGATTGACTCTAGATCTAATTATAGTTACGTTAACCTTGACCTGGTGGATACGTGTGGTTTGAATAAAGAAGTGCATGCAATTTCTTGGTTAGTGTAGCTGGCTACAGGTACTAAGAAAAGGGTTCATCATAGGGTAAGAGCTGGTGCATTTGATTTGAATGGTATGCCTACATCAACACATTTGAATGTGCTTCTGTTGGGATCATATAGTATGATTTTGGGTATGGATTGGTTGTATATTCACAGGAGTAAGGTGGATTGTTATGAAAAGGATATTAAATTCTTGGATGAACATGGAGAAAAGAGAATATGCGGGGTAAGAAGAAGGAAACATTAGTCAAAATGGTTACAAATATGTAGGAAAAGTGTAGTCGTAGAAAAGGATGTGTATTATTTTCAATACATGTTTCTAATGAAAAAGGTAAGGAAGTTGAGGATGCAGATGTCTTGAAGAAGTATCTAGTTTTGCAATAGTTCTAGGATGTATTTCCAGCAGATATTTCAGAATTTCCACCTCACAGGGAAATGGACTTTTCTATCAAGTTGGTACCTTGATGTAGGTGGATATTGGTGGTAACCCACCTATTCCACCTAGACTCCAATAAGTTTCATCTGTTGCCTTGTTTATTTCAACATTATTATTTTTAGTAGTTTTTCAGGTCCTGAACTTTCAGAGCAATTTTGACCCCCTAAAAAATGTTTTTCTAAGGTCTGTTGCTGGCCCATAGCCATAGGCAAGGTCCCACCGCAAATCCTATAGTACTCAGAGAGACCTTTCCAACAAGGTACCATACACGCCAAATAGAGAATATGACCAAGTTATGACCCCGAGAAGTTGGTTGCCCAACTAACCCCAACAAGGCCCACAAACTCTTGGTGTTACATCTCCTGGGGTTAGGGTTTTGGTTGTTTAATGTTTTATCCTGTTATTGAATAATAAATAGGCACTTGAGCCTCATTGTAACACAGTTCAAAGGCACGTAGCCTCCACATATCGTCTCAGAGACAAGCTACCATCGCTCGAGCTAGTTTATTTCCATTATGTTTGTCAACATATTTCAGTATTATGATATTAATGAAATGAAGTGTTATTTCTATTGCCTCTCTGTATTTATGGTTATATCTTTAATTTTTTGTGTTCATTTTTAAGTTCGGATTAGTGGTATCAGAGCGGTCTTGTATTTCTCTATTTTTTTTGCATGTCCTCAACAAGGTTAGGGTATAAGGAGTTTGGGCTCGATATGGTTGAACCTTTGCACGACTAGCCTCGCAAACCCCGACGACCTCCCATGTCACAAGAAAAGAAATATGAGGGGGCAGGAGATCCTATCAAAATATTTCTCGAGGAAGCCCTCGAGCGACAAAGGAATGTGATGATGGATAACTTTACCCATATCCTTTGACGACAACCCACAGGAGACGTATCTTCATCCAGCAGCCACTCTAGAGGCACCACTCCTTTTAAGGTAAAATTTAACTTCGATATTCCCATATTTGAGGGCCATATAGATGCAAATTTCGTAGATAAATGGTTAAATATGTTGGAAGGATATTTTTCAGTTCATGACTTTTCCAATTGGGAAAATATTACTTTTGCACTTCTCAAAGCCGCCCCACACATCGACCTGTGGGAAACCTATTATGAACAAAAGGACAAGAGGGAAGCCTTGTTGTTTTCAGCCACACCCACTTGGGATTCTTTCTGAGACACCATCAAGGAACAATATTACCCTGCTAGTAGCTATTAAGATAAATACATAACGTGGACCATGCTATGACAGGGAAGGGACCAAGATGTGCCAGAGTTCACAAATGTTTTCCATACACTCTGCACGAAGCTGGGTATCAAGTATTCTAAGTGGCATTTGGTACTAAAGTACCATGGCTATCTACACAAGTACATCCAGGATGAGATGGAGTTTCTGGACATCTCCTTGCTTGGCATGACGTATCAATACGGTGTCAAGATTGAGCAGAAGTTTAAATAGAAGAAGCGAAACTTTGGATCTGCGAATCTAAAGCAAGGAAAAGATGCCCCCAAACCACAAAGCAAAGGCCAAAGCCAAGGTAGGGCAACCCAAGATAACCCATCGAAGCTGAAACAAAATAACAACACCACCACAGGGGCTTCACTCAAGGCACCTTTAATATAGCACGTACATTCGTGGCATACTAAACAATACCCTTAATTTGAATACATATTGGAAAACACCTCTAAAAAAACATTATTTAACCCCCTATCAATACGAACCCAATACACCTTCCTAATTTAAAAAACCCTTACTTTCAATAGATATTGTAGATATCCATTTTTTCATAACATTTTTCATACCCCTTTATATTTTTTCATTAACTTTGAGCTCCATTTTTTATACCTACCAATATAAAAACCCCTTACCCACTATTATATGCTCAATATATTATGTCTTTTTTTCCTTAATATATATCCCCCAATATGAATGCACTTGGTATGGTATTTCTCCCCTAGTGAAGCCCCCATGAACACCACGAAGACAAATAAGGACACGTGAAAATGGTGTGTGTTCCATAAGAGCTCCACTCGCAACACCATGGGGGCTTCACTCAATGAATCTTTGACATATCACATGCATTTGTGGCATACTAAACAATACCTCTAATTTAACTACATATTGTAAAATAACTCTAAAAATCACATTATTCAACCCTCTACCAATACAAACCCAATACAACTTCCCAATTAAAAAACCCCTACTTCCACTAGATATTGTAGGTATCCATTTTTTTCATTGACATTTTTTTATACCCCTTTAAATTTTTTCATTAACTTTGAGCTCCATTTTCTTATATCTGCCCATATAAAAACCCTTTTCCCCCTACATATCCCCTAGTATATTATGACATTTTTTCCTAAATATATATCCCCTTATATGAACCCACGTGGTATGGTATTTCTCCCTCAGTGAAGCCGTCGTACACAACACAAGTGAGTGTCGGGCCAAGCAGTCACTGGTGGTCGAGCTGAAGGCTTCCGATTTAGACACATGTTCTGAATCTGAGTAAGAACCTAATAAGGGGAATGACAAAGGGAAGAAGATCATTTATGCGGAGCCCAGTGCCACCGTGGCCACAACCAATATCTAGAAGAATGAGCGTGAAGATCCAGAGGAGGGGAAACACCTCTTCCACTCATAGATGTAGGTGAACGGTTCTCCGCTGCAGTTTGTTGTTGACAATGGGAGCCAAAAGAACCTCATTTCAGTAGAGGTAGTGAAGCGGCTAGGCCTACCGATGACAACACATCCGCAATGATACACCACCAGCTGGCTTCACCAAGGAAGAGATCTCCATGTCAGCCAGGAGTGTCGCCTTCCATACAACATCAAGCCCTTCACGGATGAGGTACTATGTGATGTTGATCCTCTTGAAGTTTGTGATGTATTATTAGGACAACCATACTTGTGGAAGAAACATGTTGTATATGAGTCTATACCTCTCTATGTGATTATTAATTCGGGAAATACGTTTTACAGGATACCGGAGGTAGCCTTGCCTACTGCCATCTCTTTGATCACTGCAAAACAATGCAGTAAGATCATTTCCAAGATTAGGAATATTTTTTCCTTATGATTTTCCCTCAGGGGAAAAATAAGGTTTTGGCCACGGCTTCTAGACATGGCTCCTCCACAGAGCAGCAGTAGATGGACAAGGTCATGGAGGAGTATAGGGACATTTTCAACTCACCTACAGGGGTACCTCTGCACTGTCAGGTCAAACACTCCATCGATATGAACCCGAGCATGCCCCTACCCAATGGATTGATCTATTGACGCTATGCTCTAGAGAACTATTCAAGATCAAGAGGAAGATTCATGATCTTTTGTAGAAAGGGAACATCAAGCCAAGCTCATCACACCGTGGGATCCCGATTGTTTTGGTACAGAAGAAGGATAGGACCTGGAGACTCTGTATTGACTATCCGACGCTGAACAAGGTCACTGTCTGGAATAGGTACCCAATCCCATGGATTGATGAACTTCTGGAACAACTCAAGGGTGCCAAATATTTCAACAAGATTTACTTGAAGTTCGGTTATCACCAGGTGCCTATCGAACCCTCCAATGTGTGGAAGATTGCCTTCAAATCCAAGGAAGGCCTTTTTGAATGGTTGATCATGCCTTTTGTGTTGACGAACGTCCCCGCAACCTTCATGAAATTGATGGAAAACATATTGAAACCCTTCACCAATGCATTCATGATAGTGTATTTAGATGAAATCTTAATCTTAAGCTAGATTTTGGAAGAGCATCTCCACCATATCCGGCAGGTCCTTCAAACCCTGCGACAACACAAGCTATGTGAAAATTTGGAGAAATGCAGTTTTGGCATGACCGAGGTTGAATATTTGGGGTACATCATTGATGAGTAGGGTGTGCATGTGGACCCAACGAAGATACAAGTCATTCGAAATTGGCCAATCCCAACCACTCTTATAGAGTTCCGCATATTTCTAAGTCTTGCAAACGTCTACCATAGGTTTGTGTTGAGGTTCTCTCATAGCACTTGGCCTTTAAGTCAAGTCACCAAGGGCGGAGTGAAAGCAAATATTTTTTGGTCTGAAACCCAATAGAAGGCATTTTTTGAGTTGAAGCATCACCTCTAATCTGCACCAATGCTCACATTACCAGACCTGCAACAACCATTTGAGATTGAGACGGATGCCTCCGACTATGCTATTAGCGAAGTTCTTGATCAGTAGGGGCATCCAATGAATTACCATAGTGAGGCACTTTCAGACACAGTCTGAAAGTATCCCAATTAAGAAAAAGAAATGTCTTCCATTGTGTAGGCCTACCATCAATGGAAGCATTACATTTTGGGGAAGGAAACAGTCATTCACATAGACCACCGACCGCTGCAGTTCATACAGACACAAGGGAAGTTGCAGAATGATCTCCATCAGAAATGGTCCACCTACTTGCAATAGTTCCATATGAACATTAAGTACAAGAAGGGAAACACTAATAATGTTGCAGATTGCCTTAGTCGACCACCATTCATGGTGTTGATCATTGTGCTTGACTCCTGTGGGTATGAGACTTTAGAGTGGCCGCATATTTACCAGAGTGATCCAAAATTTGACAACACATACCAGCCACTCTTGGAAGGGAAGAAAGTTCCAATTTTCACCTTCAAGATGCGTTGTTATGCCACTTGGGACACATCTATGTTCCTTCAAGTGAGCGTGCCAAGATGATTTGGAGGCGCACTACAGTTGGGTCACTGGACATTTCAGAGTAGAGAAAACAATGACGATACTGCATAAGTATTTTTATTGGCTAGACTTCGTGAGTATGTCAGGAAGTACATTAGATCCTGCACCACCTGTGCCATTTCCAAACCAAACATCAAGAAGTAAGGCCTATATACTCCTTTACCTACTCCTAGTCAACCTTGGGAATCTATCTCCATGGATTACATGTTGGTCCTTCCTTCTACTAAGCATGACAACGACTACGTTTTTGTGGTCGTCAACAGATTCTCTAAGATGGCCATCATGGAGACCTGCAAGAAGAGTATCACAACAGAGGTCATTACTAAGATCTTCTTTGAGTGAGTGTGGGTATACTTTGGGATCCCACAGTCCATTGTCTCAGATTGGGACAACAGATCCATGAGTGCATTTTGGTCAAGTCTTCGGTCGGTGCTGGATACAAAACTTACTACGTCCACAAATTTCCATCCCCTAACTGATGGCCAAAGATAGGTTATCAACATGATGATTGTACATAATCTACGCATGTACAACTCAAAGCATCCACGTGAAAGTCTCCCCCATCTCCAACACAACTACAACAAAGCTCTCCACAGCTTAACGGGACATAGCCCCTTTCAGGCAGGGTTTATATTTCAACCATTATGTCCCATTGATGTGGCCATACCATTTGCAAGCACTCAGGAAGATTCGACTCACATCCAGTTGGAAGCCAACAGGGTTAACAAATTCATTGAGTGCATTCAACACATCCACCAATAGGTCCATGATATATTGGATAGATCCAATTCTAAGTACAAGGAACGCCATGATCAACATCGAGCGCTGCACAAGTTCTAGGTGGGCAACAAAGTTTGGCTATATTTGCAGAAGGAGCGCTTCATTGGACCCTGCGGCAAGATTTGACTGCTCTGATATGGGACATACACCATCACCAAGGCTATCTGTGATAATTCCTTTGAGCTCAACATCCCATTGTTCCTTGGTCTACACCTAGTGTTCAATGTAGACCGCCTTTGGCCATACTTTCAACCATTGTTGGACACATCCGATATTGCAGAACAACTCACACCAACATATCTCAACCCGAACTACATGGAACATGCCACAAATGGTTATCTCATGGAAATGCAGGTCAATAACACCCCCCAATAGAGGATCTAACTATATTGATTTGTCAAAGCAGGCCAACTCCTTCACCAGGGCAAGTGGTTCACTAGGGACCATGTTCAACTTAAATTTGCTCACCTTATGGAGGCTCTACATGCAATGGGGACCATTTCTTCCTAGGGGGGAGGAATGATATAGGTGGATATTGGTGGCCACCTGCCTATTCCACCTAGACTGCAGTCGGTTTCAACTGTTTCCTTGTTATTTCAACATTTACTATTTTTCATAGTTTTTCGGGTCCTGAACTTCTTGAGCAATTTTGACCCCTAAACGTTATTTTTTTTAGGTCCACTACAAGCTCGTAGCCATAGGCAAATGCATGCCATAAATCCTATAGTACTCAAAGAGAACTTTCCAACAAGGTATCATACACACCAAACGTAGATAATATGACCAAGCTACGATCCTGGGAAGTTGGTTGCCCAACTAACCCTAATGGGGCCCACAAACTCTTGGAATTTCATCTCCTTGGGTTAGGGTTTTCTCTTTTTATTCAATAATAAATAGGCCCTTGAGCCTCATTGTAAGATATTTCAGAGGCATGTAGTCGCCACATCTCTTCTTAGAGATAAGCTACCATCGCCTGAGCTAGTTTATATCCATTCTGTTTGTAAGCATATTTCAGTATTATGATATTAATGAAATGAAGTTCTATTTCGGTTTCATATCTATGTTTATGGTTATATCTATAATTTTCTGCATTACTTTATAAGTTTGGATCATACCAAGGGCAACACCAACATCAAAGGCACCTTACAGGATGAACATACTAGAGTTAGTGGAATTGAAGTTGCAGTTGAAGGAAATTCTTGACAAGGGATACATTAGGTCAAGTGTGTCACATTGGGGTGCACTAGTTTTGTTTGTGAAGAAGGATGGTACACTTAGATTGTGCATTGATTACAGGTAGGTTAACAAGGTAACCATCAAGAACAAATATCTGTTTCCAATGATTGATGACTTGTTTTATCAGTTGAATGGAGCATCGATATTCTTGAAGATTGATTTGAGATTAGGATATCATAGTGTACGCATTAGACATGAGTACATCTGCAATATTGCTTTCCGTACCAGGTATGGGAATTATGAGTTTGATGTAGTTCCTTTCGATTTGACTAATTCTCTTGCTACTTTTATGTGCTTGATGAATATTGTATTGTGTCCTTATCTGGACAAGTTTGTGATTGTATTCATTGATAATATATTGATATATTTTAAGAATGTGGAAGAGAATGTTTAACACTTAGTAGTAGTATTGAGATTGCTAAGAGAGCATTAGTTGTATGTCAAGCTTAGAAAATGTTGTTTCTTTCATACAAAGGTACATTACTTGGGACATGTTGTTTCCAAGGAAGGCATAGCAGTAGATTTGGAAAAGATAAAAGTTATCATGGAATGGGCAAATCCTAGGAATATGGATGAGGTTAGATCATTTATGGGGTTAGAAAGTTATTATAGGAGGTTCATCACGAACTTCTCACAAATTTCTTATCCTATTACATCCTTGCAGTGAAAAGGTAAGAAATTTGAATGGACAAAAGAATGTGTAGCTAGTTTTGAGCAGTTGAAGTAGTTTCTTTCAAATGATTCAGTTCTAAAGATCATAGAGCCGGACAAAGTGTTTGTAGTGTGTAAAAATGCTTGCAAGAAAAGGACTTGGTGGAGTCCTGATGCAGGAAGGATAAGTAGTGTGCTATGAATCAAGTAAATTGAATGAGAACGAGCATAATTATGTGATACATGAGCTTGAGTTGGCAACGATCATTCATGCATTGAAAATGTGGAGGTACTATATTCTTGGCAAGAGGTTTGTATTTATGAGTTATCACAATGGATTTAGATACTTGTTTGACCAAATAAATCTGAATGCTAGGAAAGCTAGATGGTTGGTCACGATTAGTGAGCTTTACTTTGAGATCAGGCACCCTAAAGGGAAAGAGAACAAGGTTGAAAATTCTCTTAGAAGAAGAGTACAATTAAATCACATTGCAGCTATGATTTCATACAAGATCGATCTACAGGATCAGATGTTACAGGAAGGACAACAGGATAATAGGTATAGGGAGCTTAGACACAAATTATAGTAGGACACAGGTGATTAGGATGTGGACTATTGTCTCATAGCGGATGGTTTGGTTAGATTTAGGGACATGATGTATGTTATAGACAACAGTGAGATCGAGAAGCTTATCTTAAGGTAATGACATGCTAAGCCATATTCAGATCATCCAGGATATCAGAAGACATTGAAAACGATAAATAAGTTTTATTATTGTTTGAATTTGAACAAGGAAATGGCGTATTTTGTGGCTAGATGTTTGGATTGTCAATAGGTAAAGGAAGAGTGTAAGAATCCAGGTGGTTTACTACAACCGATTCCAATTCCAGAGTGGAAATGGGAGGTCATTTCCATGGATTTCATTACATGTTTTCCAAGGACATCTAGACAACATGATTCTACTATGGTTGTGGTTGACAGGTTGACTAAGGTAGCGCACTTCATTCTAGTGAAGTCTACTTATTCATCTAGTGAAGTAACTCAGGTCTTCATTATAGATGTAGTGTGGTTGCATGGTGTTGTGAAGAAGATTGCATCGAACATGGATGGAAAGTTCACTTCCAGATTTTGGAAGGAATTATTTGCAGGTTTGGGTATAAATTTGGCCTTCAGTACAAATTACCTTCCATAGACAAATGGGAAGACACAGAGGGTCAATAGGATTATGGAGGACATGTTGAGAATGTATGTTATGCATCAACAATGAAAGTGGGAAGAGTATCTTCCACTAGTTGAGTTTTCTTACAACAATGGTTAACAAGAGTCACTGAGGATGAGTCCGTTTGAGGCACTCTATGGGTAGATTTTTAATACTCCTATCCATTAGAGTGATCTAGTGAATAGGGTATTGATAGGACTGGACATGTTGGTAGAAATGGAATTGGAAATACAAGTTATCAAGAAGAATCTAAAGGCAACACAAGACAGGAAAAAATTTAAGCATATCAGCACCAGGTGTTTAAGGAGTTTCAGGTTGGGGATCATTTGTATTTGCGCATCAAGACCAAGAATAGATCTTTGAGGATTGGGTCATTCACAAAGATATCACCTCGGTATTGTGGGCCTTTCAAGATGTTGGAAAATGTAACTATGTTCAGTCTTCAATAACATGAATCATTATGTAATGTACTTGTCAAAAGAATAAATAAAATTATTATTATTATTATTATTATTATTGTAACTTAGTAAAGCATGGTTTTCATGCTTGGGTCACCATGTTTTAGGTTAAATTCCCCATTGAGGACTTCTAGGATTTATTATGAGTCTATATAATTGTTGTACATTTAAAGAGACCCTTCTTGGGCTTTTGAATTATGTAAAAAGGTTAAGTATAGAGTCAAATATGAATTATGGAACCTCCACACCATGTCTGCCCAAGGGAAGATCAAGTTGGCCTAAGACCCTATTCGACCCCACAAGAAGCATATAAAAGGACGAACATCGAATTCATTTGGTGCATCACTTCTCATCAAGTTCGAATTCTCTCTATTGGGAAGAAGTGCGAAAATCCTGTTGCTGGGCAGAAGTGTGAAGTGGATAGCTGGGAAAGTACGTTGCTTGGAAGCTGAAGTGAATGAAATTTTGGGTGAGTCTAAGGAGTAAAGGAAAATAGAAATTTTGGTAGTGGTCTCCCTCTATTTCATGCTTTATATTGGGAGAACGAAGCCTTCCAATTTGGACTACTGTCGGAAGCTGTTAGCTGCTGCTAGTCGCTGCATAATCCAAGTTTGTGGGAAGAGGTCAATCTTCTATAGGCTGACTTGGTGTGGAGGGAAGGTATGGTCTTGTTCTATGGTGAAGAGTCTCAAAGAATACTATTGAAAGGAAGAATTAATTTGATTGGGTTTTCCCCTCGAGGGGGGTTTTTCCCTGGCATGTGCCTACATCTTGTGTCCATTGTTTTATGTGCTTTTAGTAATTTCTTGATGAACTAAAGAAAGAAGATATAAATAATTCTAATAATAAGAAACATCACAAGTAATTATCAAGATTGAGAAAATCTTTACTGCCTTTCTTATTTTCCAACATGGTACAAATTTTTGGTGAAGAAAGAAGAAAAAGGCAGATCCATTCATAGGCACTATCTCAAGTAAGGAGTCTATCATATTCAAGAAAGATGTCTAACTACATCAATGGTGAGAACAAGCTTGAAGGAGCATCTAACTTCAGATCTTGGAAGAAGAGGATTGACCTAATCCTCGAGCAGAAAAAGGTGCTAGATTTGGTAAAAGGGAATGTAAAGAAGCCTACATAAGAAGCCAATGATGCCAACAAAGCGAAATTCAGGGATTTAGAATTGGTGGCTGTGACTCTAATCATAGAAGGGATAAAAGACAATCTTGTCCCATTCATAGCTAACATCAATCATGCTTAGGAGATGTATGAAGCCTTGTCGAAATTATTCATTATTAAGAACATTGGTCAAGTAGCAAGTTTGAAGAATGAGTTGAGGAATACGAAAATGAATAAAGAAGATACTGTGACAACCTTCTTTGTGAAGATAGCTAGACTCAGAGATGATATTTTTGCCATCGATGAGATTGTTCTAGAAAAAGAATTGCTGATCACTATTATATTAGGATTTAAACCCTCTTGCGGTGCATTTGCTTTAGTTCTCAATAGTTTGAAGGTAGATCCCACCTTTGAAGAATTATGGACTGCATGTAGTCAAGAAGAATTAAGGATCTCAATGGTTATCAATCCTGAAGTAGTATCAACTACTTATGTTGCTCATCATAAAGGAAAGAGATTGAAGGGATGAAGGAAGATATTTGACATGTCTAAGGTAGAGTGGTATCAATGTCATAAAAAATGTCACTACAAGAATGACTATCCCGAGAATCCAAGGAATACAAAGAGAGGAAGAGATCAAGCTAACTTTGTTGAAGAAGGAGACTCAAAGAAAGTCAAGCTTGAAGAATCCGACATTAGGGAGTTACAATGTTAAGTCATTTTCTTTACATAACTTGTTATATATGTTCTAGAATTTATAGGTTTTTAACATATCTTTAGAAAATACATTTTTGTATTGTTTTAAATTTGTAGGTTTCCCTCAAGCTTTGGATGGAGCCCCCAACAACTTCCAAATATAAGTATCGCATGTGTTTCGGTTTTGGGTTCATGTACTCATTTATTTTTGATTATATTAAATACGAATAACCTTTCTCCCTCTGTTGTCTTGACTAGGGAAAAACATCTGAAAGAAGGAGGATCTCTCAAGACAAGGTTGGTCAAGAAACAAAGGTATGCTTTGAATACATTGATTGAAAGGATTATTTATTTGATGATCTATTACTAACTATGTTATGAATAGTTGTATTAAATCCTAATGATTCTTGTTTGGGTGATTCACCTCCTGATAAGTCTACCCACCCCACTCATATTCTTGATTGACTATGTAGAACCCTAGACAGGTTCTAGAAAACTCTAACCAAAGGGTATGCTAATATGAATGTTTGAAATTCTAAAAGCTGATTAGGGATATTGTGAAATGCTATTTGAATTTTTTTATTGATGATGTCATGTTTGGGATTTTGGTATGATCGAGAAATACTAACTTGTTAGGGTTGAGTGATAAGGTCTAAAATCCTCGAACCTTTGAAGTTTTGGTAATGTTGGGTTTTTTGCGTTCCACATTGGAACCCTAGTACATTAGGGTTTGGTGGAATGTTTATTTTGTTGGAAATAATACAGAGAGGGGGGGTGAACCAATATTATTAGATCAATAATTTTAAATTCCAAACAGATTTATATACGCTACTTCAGCTAAGTAAACTAGCGTGTACACGTGATTGTACTTAAAGCAACCAACGTATATGCATAGAACTTTTGATTTAGCCAATTTATCATGAATTGAACTTTACCCAATATATCAGATATTTACTAGATAGTGTAGTAAAAGAAAAATAAAGCATCACACATAAGCAACACACATGAAAACCAAGATATAAGGTGGAAACCCAATGTGGGTAAAAACCACATGCTGTTGTTGTCTTTGTCTTCTTTTAATAATAAGAAAATTTGTTTACAATCTTATACTAGTGCAGATTCATACCAGTATACAAGCTTCTACCTGTAGAAGTTTACTACCTTCTCTTGTTCTCCAACTTCTACTGGAAGGGAGCTACAACCCCCTAGCTCTTTACTATCCAATATGTTTACTAGTACGTAGGCAACGACCTACAAAAGGCTACGACCTTCTTTCTTCCTCCAAGGACCACGTTTCATAAATTTTCAGACTGGATCCATCAACAACATCATAATTGCAATACAATCATCAAATACATCTACATCAACCAATAAATTTCTGAATTAGCCACAACTGAATCAATCAATCATTTTGATAACCCATCGTCACTGTAGCAAATCACAATCAATCTGATCATTTAGAATACTGTCACCAGAATATAGTCACCAGAACCCAAAGCAAAACTCAGAACTCTGCAACAACAAACAGAAACAACTTAAACATACTTCATAAGGTATATGCTACTTCCATGTGTCGAACCAATGTGTATACACGCTTTTATCAAAGCCAACTAGAGTACACATCTGTAAATATTAACTCATAATTTTGCAACTATTCCATACTTCAGTTATACCGAGATCATAACATTTACAGAATAACGCATGCGTCAGTATTCAGATCTAGACTATACATGATCCAATCATATACTGATAATTCATTTCAATTCTTAAGATCCTGATCCATCATTAGATCTTATCCCTCATCAACTACTGAGGTTCATCCTTGGTTTAGATCAAGCAAAGCACCATAAGCCAATAACCTGCATACTAGATCTCACACTTTATCAGATATTTGATACTTGCACACTTTGACCTAATGAAATTCTCCTCCTTATATAGTTTTAGGACTTTCTCAATACCATGGATCAAAACCACTTAGGACCAATACCTTGGACCAAATACCTAGGGTCAATACCTCGAACCAAATACCTTGGACCAATACCATGGATCAAAATACCTTGGACCAATACCATGGATCAAAATACCTTGGACCAAATACCTCAAACCAAAAACTTAGTTTTCCAATATTACGCGCTTTTCCTTCTGTGAAAGTGCGTGTGTACATATACACAACTTGTGTTTAGTGAACCTGCATATACCTCTCTTTCTTCATTCTCTGTAGTCTGATCTGTAATTCTTTGTTGTTGACATGCTGCACCATGATCTTTCATTTGAGTGAGTTGCCATCAAGGACAACACCTGTATCATAATGCCAACAATACCCCCCTTTGGACTTGATAACAACAACACCAAGTCACTCTCCCCCTTTGACATCAAGGGCAAAGGGTGGACCAGGATAATTTCTCCCTTTGACATACATTATGTTGGTCATGCTCCTCCTGAGTACATGCTGAAATCTATGATTGAGCTTCCCTTTTGTACATGCAAAGATGCACTGAAACCATCCATGCTCTTTCTAAGTACAAGCAGAGTCTGCAAAAAAATATTTTCTAAAAAAATAACATGACTCTATAACTCAACTATGTGAGGATGACCTTCCTATCACCAATGGCTCATACATACATCCATCTCCCAACCAAGTGGGGATATACCAAATTTGACTCATCTACCCAACCAAGTGGGGATATACCAATTGTTTATACATGACAGAAACAAGAAATATTACAACATCCATCCCATGTAAAGTGGGGATACAAATTAAATCATTTGTCTAAGAGGACTCATACCACTTCCTAGACTTTTACATGACTTGAGTAACAAATGGTATAAATATCTGAATCCATAGCTGGACTCAACAACCATAATGCCAACAATGCTGAATGTACATGAAGGCTAATGCTCCCCCTGAACCTGTGCTACCTATGATTTGTTAACAGGTCAATGATCAAGGCATCTTTGTCAGTAAGATAAAATTAATGAACAAAGGATATAGACATTAATCATCAATATCAGTTAGAGCACCCATATCAGATCCTGCCCCACTGTTTTCTTGTCTGAAACACACATACACTCCTTTACCCATAGCAACATGCGTGTGTACATGACTATATTTCATGAAACACACGTATAAGAGACACAATCTATATACCCTTCACCATTTCCAATTAATTTAATTCCATAATAAAATTCTATATATATTAAACATACATATATATCATAAACACATTAAAATAATATATATATATCTTAATATATTGAATCAATCAACATATATGTAAATTGCTAATCTTAATTCACAATGCACTCGGAATTATATCAAAAACATAATACTTATTAAATCAATATTTATATATATCACAATATATTAAAACAAAACTTAATATATATATTAAATCAACATACATTAAAATTAAAGCTTAACATATATTATATCAAATATATATGATAATATATTATATATATTATATATATGAATATATATATATATATTATTATATATATATATATTATATATATATATATCATAACATAATAAATCAATATATACATATCTTAATACATTAAACCAATCAACTTACATATACAGGTATAAAAAAGAATAAAGTACTTACATTTAGATTAAAAACACAAGAAATCACATCAAAACATAATAATTAAACATAATGATTTTACATAAACATTTATACAAATGAACTAATAAGACCACGATTAGGTCAATCTGATTTAAAACACAATCAAATAAATAAAAGGAATAAAGGAAAATTATATTAAACTCTTTATTAGAATAAAAATAAATTCCATCCTAAATTTAATTAACAAACCATTCCTCATATCTGGAACTTGTCGGTCCTGCACGCTCCCTCATCTTCACCTATTTATTCACCTTCACTCATCTCTGACTTCTTCAATAATTCTCATCCTGATGATGAACCACAGTGGCTGGTTCGAAACGTCGATGCACTAAAAACAACAGATGCGATGAATCCGGAAGATGCAACCACACAAATGTTGTCTTCACATACATCTGTTCTACTTCAAAATCAAAAGTAGCAGCGACAGATAAAAGTAATCTAATAGAAGTTACCTTAGCAACATGAGAAAAAATATCACCAAAATCAATTCACGGCACCTAGGAATAACATTTTGCTACCAATCGAACTTTGTATTTCTCCACCTTTCCTTCCACAGTTGTCTTCTTCTTGAACACCCATTTTCTGCCAATGGGTTTCCTTCTAGTTAGCAACTCCACCAGATCCCAAGCCTCATTTTGGTGCAAAGATGCCAATTCATCAACCATGGCCTCTTTCCAGAGTTTTCCATCCTCTGAATCTACTGATTCCTTCACAGTTCTGGGATCATCATCAATAATAGATAAAACAAAATTTGAACAGAAGGTAGATGGACTATACCTTTCTGGTTACCTTCTTTCTCGAACTGATCTTCTCACACCTAGATTTTGTGGCTCTTCATCTTCTGATTCCTCCTCTACTGTAGAGTCTAATTCTTCCTCATTTAGCTCAAACTCTATATTCTTAGGTTCCTTTGGTTGGACTTCATGTTTAATAACATCTTTCACCTCTTTGAACACCACATCTTAGCTATACACAAGCTTCCTTGTTATTGGGTTCCAAAGTTTATAACCCTTTAAACCATCTTTATACCGAATAAAGATGCACTTTTCATATTTACTATCCAACTTGGTTCATTTCTCCTTTGGAACATGTACATATGCATCACATCCAAATACCCTTAGATGTAAAAGAGTGGGTTTCTTACGAGTCCATACCTCTTGTGGAGTCTTATCCTCCAACGCTGATGAAGGTGATTTATTGACTAGGTAACATGTTGTCTCCACTGCCACTGCCCAGAATTCCTATCCTAACCTGGCACCACTGAGCATGCTTCTTACCCTTTCCATCAACGTCTTGTTTATTATTTATGCAACTCCATTTTGCTGAGGCATATATGGAGTAATTTTCTACCATGCTATACCATGCTTCTTATAGAATTGTTCAAATTCCTTACTACAAAACTCTCCACCATTATCTATCCTCGGCACCTTTATTTTCTTCTCTCTATGGTTTTCCACTAGAGCCTTAAATTATTTAAACATGTCAAAGAATTCAGATTTCTTCTTAAGGAAATATATCCATGTATTCTTTGTGAAGTCATCTATAAATGATACACAGTACATAGACTTACCCAATGATGGAACCTTCACAGTTTGAAACTAATCACTGTGCACAAGCTCTAATATCTATTTAACCCTCTTACTACCAAAGAGGAAACTCACCCGATTCTACTTCCCATATACACAATTTTCACAGAAATCAAAATCTAGAGAGATATTACTCATACCTTCTACCATACCTTTACCATGAAGTATTCAAAGGCCCTTCTCTCTCCAATATGTCCAAGCCTTTTATGCCACAACATGGTCTTCTCTCCAGAGACCACTAGATTTTTTGCTCCACTTTCAGGAACCACAGAACTGTTGCACCCATCAACAATAGTGCTACCTTGCAGCTTGTACAGAGTTCCAATCCCAACTCCCTGCATCAATACTAGTGCTCCCCAAACCATCCTGCAAGTATCCTTCTCAAACACTATTTTTACACCTACATCATCTAGCTTGCTTACATAAATCATATTTCTGGCCAATGCAGGAATATGTAGAACACCTAGAAGTGATCTAACCCTTGCACCTTGCAACCTCAACTTTACTTTTCCATGATCAATGATTCTATCCTTCCTATCATCCCCTAAGAAGACATCACCACCATTGTAATTCTCATACTCGCAGAACCACTCTCTATGGGGAGTGAAGTGAAAGGATGCACCTAAGTGAATCAACCATGCCTCATGATCTACATGTGTACTTGAAGAAGCCAAGTACACATACCCACCTTCATCTAAGGTTGTTTTCATCTCTGCAGAAGGAGCATCATCAGATTCCTTTCCTTTTTTAGGAGCTTTATATTTGCAATCCCTTTTGTAGTGCCCTTCCTTTCTGCATTTCCAGCACACCACCTTTACAGGTTTTCCTCGAGATCTGGATCCACCACTCAATGACTTTTTTTGTTTCTATTCTGGGACTGTCCTTGTACAGACAAGGCATCACCATTATGGCTCTCCATATTTTTCCTTCTCATCTCCTCTGTCAGTAAGGATGAGACTATTTCATCAAACTGCAAGGCAGTTCCATTGCTACCTATTGCGATAACCAGACTATCCCACGAATCTAGTAGATAACACAACAAACTAATGCACTTATATTCATCTAAAATTTTGATATCAACAGATGATAACTGCCTTACCACAGTGTTAAACTCATTCAGACGCTCTATCATTGAGTCTCCATGTTTCATCCTCAGGTTATATAGCTTTTTCCGTAGGAACAATTTATTCATCAGAGACCTATATTGGTACAAATTCCCTAACTTCTCCCACAGAGCCTTAGCCGTAGCTTCCCCTAATACATTCAACAATACTAAATCTAAGACACATAATCATACTGTGCTCTTTGCCTTCCAATCCAACTTCTTCAATTATTCATCAGACACTCTTGTTGGTTTAGTACCCAGAACTACTACAATCCACTGATCTTTATCCACCAACAGATCCTCCATATTTAGTTTCCACAACTCAAAACTTTGACCATTAAATTTCTCAATCTCTATCTTTCCACCGTTCGTCATCTTCTTTCACCACCAGAATTGATCCCACAGATCTCCCACTGAATGGGGTCTATCACAGACCTCAGCAAAATCCCTTAGCAACAAAGGCACCCTGTTGAAGCCAAAATAGCTCTAATACCAAATGTAGGTTTTAACCCCATATAGAAATTACTTTCATAAAAATTCTAAAACATAGAAAATAAACAATGCGACAGCATAACACGTAAAAAACATATACACAAATATTTTCCCCTAGATCCCAAAACTAGGATTACCAGCTTGATTTTTCATTTGTTCCTTTCAAAGTTACAATACATATTTATACATGCCGAAGTATCCAATACCATGGACCGGAAACCATTGTGTCCAAAACCATCTACCGAAAACCATCTTGTCCAAAACCATGTGCGAATATCATGCACAAAAGCATAGGTAGGTCCACCCAACGTACTATATCCTCCAACAAAAAAAATATCCCTGGGCGTTGCCCCAGACCATGTACAGGGGGTATCCACCCCCCTCAAACCCCCCTATGAAGCCCCCACTATGCAATCAGTGCAACAAAAGGGGGGCTCCACCCCCCCTCTAACCATCGAGTTCACTACGTGGGCTAGTCGTGGAAGGATTAACACAACTCAACAAGAAGACTCCATACCTACTCAACGGTTGATGAAAATGCTCTTTTGAAGGAGAGGGACATGTTAGGTCTCGATAATACTAGTCTAGCCCCTTATTATTATTGTTAATGTATCCCCCTTATTGTTATTGTTGTGTCCATGTAATCCCCATATTATTATTATTGTGCCCCATAGAAGCCCACTATTGTTATTTTCATGACCTTAAATTATTATTGTTATGTAGGATCTGATTATATTATGGCCACTTAGACTCCTATATATAGAAAGTTCTTGTAATTTGTATAATCCAATAATTATTCATTTATGTGGTGTAAAGGAGGATGCCCCCTCGAAGAAAATATTTCTCAAGTCAATGATTTATCTTTTCTTCTATTGTAAATAAAAATACAGAAAGGTAAAGAGGGAAATTGATTTTAGAGCTCGGGGATGAGATTTCTTAGGATTAGTAGTAAACTTCACTTCTTTTATGACAACCATGGAATTTTGGTAGGCGTGCAATTAAATGGACTCATTATGCCATTTCAATTCAACATAGAAGAAGGATAGAAGAGTCACATCCTTCCTTATACGAAGTCATAAGATAGAGAGGAAAAAAAATAAAGACGATGGGATATGCTAGAAGGTAGGCATAAGCTGAATTTAACAGAACAATGGAGTTCCATGGAGAACAGGTGTAATATCCTCCCCACGACCATGTAAAACATAATACCACCTTGACCGAGTGCAAGGAGGTGACATAGAATGTACACCCACGCAACTAAAAATGATTGCAACAATAGAGCGAGAAAAATATGAGGGAAGGAGATTGATGAGGGTGGGGGGTTCTTGTCACAAACATGAAGCATATGTAGAGAAATAGAAATGGAATCAAGCATAGTAGATTGACGAGAAGAAGATCTACACTATTACATGAAAAAAAGAGAGGGAAAAAACTTTGGTTGAGAATTGGAGGACTAGAAGAACATCTTTCACATGAGCATTAAGAAATATCTACATTTCCTAATTGGTTGGAGGGTAGAAATTGTTAAATATCTAGATTTACTTGATAGATAGGTTGGGGGCCTACTCCTTCCATGGATTGTTAAAGGTCACAAAAGTTCCATTGAGCACTCTTCCTTAAGCTTTAAATTCTTGCTCAAGTGTGACAACTACAAGTACGATTGCTTGTACTTCATCTATAGTTGGGTGTAGAGTTAGAGTCCCAATCTAAGTTTCCCTGTCTCTCATTTCCATATGATTATTCTCTGTCTCATGATCAATTCTAGAGGAATTCCATGGATATGTTTACTTATTATCTTGATATATATTTTTATGTTGAGGAATGTGGTTTCCCATATGAAAGAGAAATTTTGAGTTCTTGCATGACTATGGAATTGTTAAACTCATGTATCCATATGAGTTACTTGGGCTTTAGTGAGATGGATGAATGTTTGTTGATAACTAAGTGTTGACTTGAATACTTTTGAGTATGAGGCCTTTTTGTTGATGAATGTAAAATATAATCTTAGGAGGCATAATGTTCTAAATTTGTGTGTCCGTGTGTGGAATACCACAATAAATATATATGTTTGTGTCCATACACAAAGGATATTTTCTGAACTATGAACTCACTTGATACATGTGAATATATATTATATTCATGAGCATGATATATATATATATATATATACTATATATATCTATACCTATATATATATATATATATATATATATATTTATATATATATATATATATATATATATATGCCATTTTAACTGGTAGGTTCTTATTACGGATCATTCTTATAGAAGAATGACAATTTAAAATTTATATGATGCATATATGAAAGGATTGGTTGGGATAACATAATGAAGTTATCTAATGGGATTCCTAACTCTGTCAGGAATTAATTGGGCAAGAAGTACCCTCGATTGATTTATGATTTAATATCATCAGAACTTGATTCTTATATTGTGTCCATGTTTACATGATGAATAGGGAATGTTGAAGGTTTTATGAATGGTAGTATGATATGTGACATGATGGGACATGAATGGATAGATAAAAGAAACCATGGATCCGAGATTTCAGTTGTTGGTGCACATAGAAAAACCATGGAAAAGGAAATGCTCACATGAAGGAACAAGGTACTTTGGATTCCCAGTTTTTGGTGGAGCCCTTGTATCCCTTGGACTCCTAATTCATAAAAATTATTAGGTGAAGGAATAGGGTGGTCTAGATTCCTAGATTTAGGTGGATGTCTTGTATCCTTCGGATTCTTGATTCATATGGGTGGAGATGATATACTCTTTAGTTCCCGAGTGGTATGCAACTAGGGGATTGCAATTGGTTACAATTTTCTCTATATGCCCAGTACTGGGTGCACACATTGGAGGTTTTATTTCCTCACTTATACAAGTGTGGAAAATATAGTCTCTAGACTCTTGGTGATATTTAAATATTAGATAGCAGTTGGTTCGAGCGCTCCCCATATCTTCAATCATGTTTTTTACATGTTATACAATTCAAAGTGTATTTTTGTATGTTGGTGTTTTATCACATGTATATGTGTATTTTTTATGTAATGCATTGGAATAGGCAAGTATTAAAGTGTCTGGGTTGATCTATTGTGTAATGTGTTGGGACATGCATGTACGGGATTGTTTGGCCTATTTTTGGATAGGTAATCCATATGGGACTTGGAGCTACCTGGGATTGTGATAATATTTTTTCCAAAGAGAACAAAAGAGAAGGAATTGGGTTCCTATTAGGTTTAGAAACTAATCTAATGTGTGTTCGAATCCAAAGAGAAGAGAAGGAATTGAGTGCTTTCTAGGTTTGGAAACTAATACATTGTGTGCAAAGAAAGAATCAAAGAGAAATTCAAACATAAGTATCAATATTTCGTTTGATTTTATGAATTTCTAAATTATGAACATGATGTGATATTTGAATTTATGATGGGTTGGTTCATGAAATAGTTTGGCTTACTGTGATAGGAAGAAAAATGAATTTTTGCAAAGTGAACTTCATGGATAAGATGATAATGAGGCATGGCTTAGTTTTATTGTAAATCCTTTATGATTAACATCATGGAGGTTCATGAGCCATGATTTAGGAAAACACATTTTTTCCTAGTTTGGGTGAATGGAGCTAGTTTCTAGGCTAATAACAACGACAAAGGCGTTAAGTAGTTAATGTCACGTTGGTTAAATATTTCAAGAATAGGACCATTATGGGAGATGAGAAACCAATAGTTTCTATTGGTCACCATGGAGAATGCCATGACTAATATGATGTTGAGGTAGGGGCTTGCCTCGATTGTGAGACTCTTCTGGTGCAAGGAAACCTTGCAAAGGAATGGATCACTTGATGGAATGAAAAACAAAGAAAGGGATGTTTGAACATGGAAAGTGTGTGATTTCATAAGAGAGGGACCAGATCATTCAAGGTATTAGGAAGCAGAGAAGGGGATGTTAGAAAATATTTTAGTTTTGAAAGGGGCCATGGGCATGGCTAAACATAATGAAATGCACATTGGGATTTTTTCATGAAGCAATGGGCCAAGAACTATTCATTGATGGAGAAAGGTGCGCAAATATAGTAGCATTGTATGATGGATTTTGGAAACACTGCATGAAAAAGGAAAGCTAGCACGCCAAATTGGTGGGACAAAGGCACCGAGAAACTATAAAAGAGCCACAAAAAGTGGTTGGCCAAAATGAAAAAATTTCATGCCTATTTATTTGGTCATTGAGAAATTATATATATGTAAAATTTGTTTGTGAGTGATCTTGATTATAAATATGATAATGATTTATGTGAGGACTAAGCATGTTTTTCACCATATTCAAGACTAGAACACTAAGGACGGTGTTCGTCCTGGTGGGAAGGTTTTGTGACAACCAATTTGCGAAAATTCCCATACTATAAAAATTTTGAATAATGTTGTAAATAAGAATACAACAAACTAATGATCAGGCATGGAATTTAGAGCTTGGGGAGGACATTATTTGGGATTATAAGGATTCTTCACTTGTGTAATGACATCCATAGAAGGTTGGTGGATGTTCAGTTAAATGGAGTAGTGATCCCATTTAAATTAAATGGAGAAGAAGGATAGAAGAGTAATAACCTTCCATGGATTAATTCATAAGGTAGAGAGGAAATAATGAAAAGGGCATGAGTTGTGCTGACAAGTAAGGATAGACTAAAGTTAACGAGCCAAGGGAGAGGCATGGAGAGTTGATATGATATTAAAATTGAAGGTTTGATGTTAAATTTTGCAAGCTATTTTATGTCTTATGGGAAATGGATTGAAATTGAAAAACCATACAAACTAAGTTAAATTTTATAAATTTTAAAAGTGAAAAATAAACAACAAGCAGCATCCCAAAACAACAATTTGATGACAGATTTCACCCCTCCTAGGCTATTTCTTCAGGTCTCGCTTCTAGTGTTGGACCTCTATTTATATGCTCAAATTTATAATTACATCAACATAGAATGCTGAAATTAAAAAAATAACACTGCCATTGTGTCTAGACCACCTAAAATTCCCTATGTAGGCTCTTCTTGGGCTAAAAAAGGACGAAAAATTGAAAAGCTAGGCTTCCTTCACCATGCCTCCACTAATCATTCTATAAATTCATCCCTCTATGTTTTCGGAAAATTTAGTGTTTCTTCAAATGCCTAACCCTCTAGACCTAGTAGCTAGTCCAGAAACAATTCGTCACTTTTCCTATAGTTAACAAATAAGAGAAAGAAGAACAAAAGTACTAACCTCTAAATTTTGCTCGATCCCTCTCTCCATTGATTAATTTCGCCACTCCTTTCCATCCTTAACTCACTTGGAAAGTACCTGCACACAAGCCAAGACAGAAACCTACCAAATCATAAACAATCTGTTAACTAAACATATCATAGAATCAAGAATATGATATACATCATATAAACACATGAATGGAAAAAAGCTTAGAATTCTTTATTAATAGAGGGAAATATTACAACCCATGTAGATGCATTCTCGATTTAGTGTCATCCTTCAAGCTTAAAAGCCTTCTCTCCTCATGAAGCAACAATTCAACATCATTACAATACTCTTGCTATTCTCATTCAAACATCATTTCCTTAGCTCAAGAAATTCCAACCTCGCCCAGCCTTTGAGTGCTTGTTCCATTTATAGCTAAATGGAGAAGTTTAAGACATTAATGGCCTTCATGAATGCTTTGCCAAAATTGGGAAGTGGTTCCATGGAGGAAGGAATAATGGATTAAGGTTCATTCATCCTCTTCCCCATCCAAAAGCGAGCTCCATCCATCTAGAAACTTCCAGAAGGATCCATTGGATGAGGAATCCAATGGATTCATTTCAAAAATTATTGAATCTCACTCAACGCAGGTGAAACAAAGGCTAGGTGTGATGCATAGCACCCAAGGAGTGTAGTTCCTTCAATGCATTGTAGCTTGATAAAGGGCCATCTGCGCTGATCTCTCTAGGGGCATTTTTGGATGAATGGTGACATGGAAAATCTTGGGAGGAAAGCATGATGTAGGTTAACTTCATTAGGGAATGAAAACAACTAAATTAGGGGTTGATGGACCCTAATAATACGGATCTAAAACCTAGGGTTGATGTGCCAAAATTTTCCTGTAACAGTTGCCCCCTAAAGCATGACGTCGAAAATAAACATGTCGAGTGAGATGCTTTACCACTTGTAGAGAAGGTTTCGAAACAAAAGGAGATTTACATCAGTTACAATACATATATCATGACACTTTGATTTTTCCTCACAAACTAGCTGAGGGAAGGCATACCCATGCTTAGCTTATAAACTTTCATTACATGTACAAGTATAGGCGTCTACAGATGCAGAACCATGAATGGATGAGCATGAATGTAAGGCCATTGTACATTTGATATAGTACTTCTGAAAAATATATCGCAGCCCATATGGATGAAACTAGATCCGGAGTCTTAAATCACATTCAATCTTTCATTCAAGTACATGTCTAACCATCTGAATAGATGATTTGAAGTTGAACATGGGGAGACATCATATGATTACCAGACAATGATGTAAGCCATTAACAGACGTGAGAGGAATCACTGATAATGATAATGACCCTCAAGGTACTACAGTACATATTGCATGGTGTGAATAAATGATTTGATGTTGAACACCATACGAAGTCTTTCGGTCGAAGGCGAGTGATGTCAACCTATCGCCGGAAGCAACAAACCTGGCATTGATGTATGCAAGCCTCAAGGTATTGAAGGGGTGTTTCTAAGACAACTTCTTGGATGATGTGCTGATGTCGACAAGAAGCAACTCATTGTAGGAGGGCCTTGATGTATCCCACATCAATGATACAAAACGAGGTAAACGATTTTTGGAGATGAAATATCGATTGGTGACACAAGGTTCAGGAATGGTGGGCATGAAAATGAAGGTTTACTGTATTGTAAAGGATGAAGTTTTGAACTAAATGACTTCTCTTGAACATATCGGCGAAATTGAAATGAATTGGTAGCATTGACCCAAAACAAAGTGATGGATGGTATGATAGACCAACGGTGTGATAACCATCAAGCTGAATGAGCCAACCCACGTAGTCACAGTGATGAGGTGAAAGTGTCATGCTCAAGAGTGACTTGCTACCATAAAGTGTTCCCATCTTTTTCCCATTTTCCCCAATCATTTCTAACCTGTACCTTTTTATTTTTTATCAAGCTTGAGGAGGATAACATATGCTTGTTTTATAATTCCACCCTTCGGGTGAATCCATAGCTATTTTATGTTTTAATGAGTCTAGCGAAGGTGAGACTAACTCTTGTCTTGATGCACAAGTTTGTCGCTATTTAATGATTTTAACAAGTTTAACGACAAAGATAACTCGGTCATTTTCATGTTTAGAGAGTCTAAAAAGGGACTAAAAGAAAAAAACTCCACAAATTCTTCTTCGTAAAATAATCTCTCAAGTTTGAAAAAGCGTAAAACAATACAAGAGAGATATCATTTCCAATCCTTTAACAAGCTGGAAAGGACAAGCGCATGACAATATTTTCATATTTAGAGAGTCTCAAAAGAGCTTAAAGAGGACTCCTCTTTGAGGAATGAGTGGTGTTTAGGGTATCAACTGGTTCCGGTGATGTTGGAACTTCTCAAAACATGTTGATTTATGTGAAGAGTTTGGCTAATAAGACCACTCATTGCAACTGTTCCTCAAAAAGGGTAAAACAACCAAGTGAAAGTGTATGATCGACCAAAGGGATGGTGGGGATGGGATGAAAACAACCAAGGTTCATCTGATGAAAAGGTTGATATAATGGCAATCACGAGGGTTAAAAACGGAAATGGGTTCATTTTTACACAAGCTTGAACCATAGGGAACTATTCTTGGATTCAGTTTCATGTTTACACAATCTCAAAATGAAAAACTATGCTTGGATTTAGTTTCACGTTTACACAAGCTTGAAAAAAAAAGCTATGCTTGTATTTATTTTGCATGCCCCCAGCATGATGAAAGGGAGAGCCTTCTGTAACCAGATGGAAGTCGTGGCAGTGAAGCAGGACGATTATCCAACACCTTTTGGCTTCATCCAGATAGACAAAGGTGAATGGGGTGATTCCCTTCACATAACCTATAGGGAAACTCAACTTTACCACAAGGTGCATGCCCCCCAAGCTTCATTATATTCACCTAAGTAGACCACTCATGGCTATCAAGTGGATGGAATGAAGGTTCTTTCACGATATCAAGTGAAAGACTCGATTGGGATTTTACGAGATCTAATTAAAGACTCGACTTGGAACTTACGACCTGGTTTCATTTTTTAATGGGCTTGACACAAGAAAAGGAACTCTACTCATAGTCCTTGGATTCAATTTTTAATGAGGTTGACAAAAGACCAGGAACTATCCTCATGCTCCTTGGTTTCATTTTTTAACGAGGTTGACACAAGACAAGGAACTATCCTCGTAGACCCTTGTTTCCTTTTTTAATGAGGTTGACAGAAGACAACGAACTATCCTCGGATGCTATTTCATTTTTTAATGAGTTTGACATAGTAAAAGAACTATCCTCGAAGTCAATCACAACTCATAAGAGGTCATGAAAGAGAGATTTGTTTCCAATGCCCCGAGTAAATGATGTACAACATAGCTAAATTGATCGTTACTTGATGTAGGTATGGAATAGGTTGCCAAATAATTAACCTATGGTGGGGATAATACCATTGGTATAAATCGACCATTTAGGGATGATGGTTGACTAGGAGCTATATTTGGACTGGGAAATGAAAGCTAGTCAATGGTGACAGTTTTGCCCTCATGTAGGAAACAAATCACTCGAAAGAGTGTTGAAAATATAGCTCCCATGTCATAAACATAGTCGCGAACAAGAAGTAAATTGTAATCTAAAGGGCTTGGGACTACCATCATGTTCAGATAAACGGTTTTTCCTCCCAAAGTAATGGGTAACCAAGGGAGGAACCCTAATGGTCGACTAGTACATCTGTTAAGAGCCAACAGATTCTGGGTAGCTAGTGCAAGTGGTGGCGAACCAAGTGCTTTCCAAGTAGTTGAGGAAAGAATACTCACTAATACACCTTCATCTATAATAGTCCCTGATACAATCATATTACCAACCTGTACTATGATTTGGAAAGGCACATAGGAAGGAAGGCGGAATCGTGCCATTCGATTCCAATCAAAGGAAGTGAGTAGATTACTTGGAGGGGGTACCATAGATATAGGAGGATTAACCCCTTGAGTTAGGAGAATAGGAGGATTTTCCTCTTGTCTTGATGGAATAGGAGGATTACTCCCAAGCTCATTTGAATCTGAAGAAACAAAAAGAACTTGAGTGGTATCATTTTCACTCTCTTCGGGAAGGGTACAATTTACTGAAGGTGAAATTGGGTCATTTGTTGCCTCAACCCGTTGATTTGGGTTGGGTATATACTAATAGGATTCACTTTCAAAGAGAGTGGGTTTTACTGACACTTGATTTTGGTCTATCAATTCATCAACTAGTGAAGGATTTAGGGAGAGTTTCCTGTAACTAGATGGAAGTCACTGTGGTGAAGTAGGAAAGTTATCCAAAACTCTTTTGCCTTCATATAGATAGGGACAGAGGTGAATGGGCTGATTCCCTTCACATAACCTACATGGAAAATTAACTTTTCCCTTCTTTCCATGAACTTTACTACCACTAGTTGATGGTGTGTCACCAACATGATCTCGAGAAGTTGATAACGCAAGATGATGTGAACAATAAGACCATTCTTCTAAGATCTGAGCAATATCAAGAGAATTTTGAAGAAGACGCTCTCCCGCATAACGTTTGCATGGATATCAGACTTTGTGAGGCTTGACGGGCGGTTTCTCATCAGATGTTGCATTCAAAGAAATGGTTGCTTGGTTGCCCCTTTACTGAATTTTCTTCTTCTTCTTCTTCTTCTTCCCTTCCTTCTTCTTCTTAGCCACCTAATTACTAGTACCAATACTTTCACCAGGTGAAGAGGAAGAAGGCGAGGAAGAAACAACTGGGGAAGAAGGAAAACAGTCAACTCTAGGGTCAACTAGAGGTTGATTTTGTCTAGTTGGAGGTGTACTTGATTGCGGAGAAATCATGACATTTTGAACCAAGGAGGCTGAAAACAACCATACTAGCAAGCTAATGGTAAATCCCAAAAGGGACAATGTAGCCATATATGGAACACCAATATTTCCAAATGGAGGAAAAGGACTAGGATTCCCATCAAAAGTAATTCCTTGATTGGTGGACCCTAGATTTGTTGCCATATGTTTCAACCTAATATAAACTAAGGAGAGAGTGTGGAGGATGTTATCTGCGATCAATTAATTTTTAATACACTAGAACACAAATTCACTTTTTCATTTTTAAAGAGTCTAGAAAAAGTAAAGGATGACTGTATACACCTTCATGTTTAATGAGCCTGAAGGGACAAGTACTCAGATGATCCTTTTACTTTTAAAGATTCGAAAAGGAACAAAAGTGATTGCTCTAGAGATTCTAAACAAGAGGATTTACCAAAAAAATTGCAAAACTGCAACATACACTTTGGTGATAATGAAAGAGAAATTACAAAGGAGTTTACGTACAACAGTCAATCTTCTAGAATGTTGTGCTTGGTGCATTACAATCAGTAAGGCGAAAGACTCGACTTCCTAGTGATAAAGGCTTTCAATCTATTCGGGTCTCCCACAATATACTTGATGGTACAGGGAGCACAAGTCTGTACTAGAACTTATCGAATCAGAGAGGAGGAATCACCCAATCTCAATGAAAATGACAGCCACTAGGTTTAAAGACGTCGGAACACGTCTCTAGCCTAGACCTCTAGATGTTTTTGTTAGGTTCCAATGTGTTATTAGGTTAATTGATGTAAATTTTAGGTTGATCTTGCTTAAAATTTTCTTTTGAAGGTTCACCATGAGATGTTTTCTGAAATTCCTAAGAATGCAACTAGAATGAGAAGCACTCTTTCCCTTTGTTTTCAATAATGAAAATCCTAGCTATGAGGGATAAAGCATACATGTACTTTTTGAACACCCAATAAAGAGCACAATCTAATGCAATTCCCTAGACCATTCCTTTCAAGCATTCACAAACTTTAATATGCACAATGCATGTTTTTATTTTCAGTTTATCTTAATGTGAATCATGTAATAAGAAAAACTAATGCACAAATGATTCATAACTCTTTTCGTAAAAAATGATGATTTGTGACATTTTCTTTTAAAAGCAAAGGAAGCCTGTACGAAATTTTTTATTTTAAAGAAATGAAGATTTTCGACACCTTAAATGAAAATACAAATCAAATGCAGAAATAAATCAATCGATTATTTATGAAGGAAGACTTTACGACACTTCATTTTTTCGAAGAAAATGACGATTTTATGACACTTTTCTATTGACAAAACAATCGATCAACTATATTCTAACTTTGACTATAGACTGATTGTTATGAAACCAGCTCAAGAAAAGGTAGAAAAGATAGATCAACACCTTAGAATTCAGCCTCTTCGAGGGGGCAACCTCCTTTACATTACATATATGAACAATTCTTGTATGATTCAAATGACAAAAACTCGTTTCTATATATAGGAGTCTAAGGAGTCACAATATAACCCAGCCGACCTAACAATAATAATATAAAGCCACAAAAATAACAATAGAGGGATTCTATGGAGCACAATAATAACAATAATGGGATAATAGGGGCACAACAATATTAATAAGGCGTACAACTATAATAGTAATGGGGTAATCACTAGTATTATAGGGACCCAACATGCCCCTCTACTTCAAAAAAGTGTTGTACTCAATGCTTGAGAAGTTCTGGATGCTTCTGTATAAAAATCTCATCCTCCCATGTGGAATCTTCAGCGGATAAGTTCTTCAACTTGATAAGATACTCCGAAATTGATCGATTTCGTAGCTGTCGAGTTCTTGTTTCTGTTACTGCTTCCGTTTCCAATATGATTTTTCCTTACTCGTCAAGTTCTGGCAATATTGTTTGAACTGGGAGCTTGTCGCCTATAACCTTCTTTAAACATGAAACATAGAAAAATGGGTACAATCGAGAAGCTGCAGGAAGCTCCAATTTGTATGCCATAGTACCAATCTTTTGCAACACCTTGTATGGACCATAATGCTTTGGTGATAATTTATTATCCTTCTTAGCTTGCTTGAGGACATTTGCTTATATGGTTGTATTCGTAGGAATACCCAATCACCTACATCAAAACTTCTTCAGCTGCAATGTTGATCTGCTTGTTGTTTCATTCTATTATTTTCCAACATGAGGTTATCCTTTAAGAGTTGGAGAACTTGTTGTTGATATGCTCGATGTGATTTTTCACTGCTTGAACCTTTTTCTTCTTGATATGTCCTTCTATCTTTACAGTTTGAGGTGTGGTAATTTCTTCCAATCCTTTACAAGATATCGTCAGATTCATTTCTTGATGCTCAATGTGATCTTTCACTTCTTCAACATTTTTCTTCTTGATATGTGCTTCTATCTTGATAGTTCGAGGAGTAGTAATTCTTGCCAATGCTTTACAAGATATGGTTTGATTCATTTCTTTTGTTTCTGGGCTTGGGTACCTGTGTATATCCTGTTCTTTTGATGTTTCTTGATCCTTTTCTTCCTCCTCTTCATACAATATGTAAAATAATTTCTTCTCAGCACACTTATGACCTTTAGTGCATTTGCTATCGCAATTGTAACAAAGCCCTTTTTCTCTTTTTTCTTCCAATTGTTGTGGTGTAACCCTTGTGGGTTGTGGAAGGCTAGGAGAAACAACACTTCTATCTTAATAGTTGTGAGGGGTATACTTCTTAGTTTCCGTAATTTTTCTTTCCAATATGTCACAAAGCCCTTTTACTCTTTCCAATTGTTGTGGTGTTGCTCTTTGTATCCTCATAATGTGCTATCATTTCCTTCGTGAAAATTGACCACATAAGAAGTTGTTTACAAGGAAAAAGCCCTTCATACCATAAAAATTGATCTGGTTCTAAATATGAAGATGCAATACATACCTTTTGTAATAGTGGTACACCATGTAGATCAAAATATTGCTCCATCTGAAGTATCCA